>OZ036012.1:1190027-1217527 GCA_964035015.1 Corallium rubrum
CCTTGAAGTGATTGATAAACACGCACCTCGACGTAGTTTCAGAGTACGTAATAAACCTAGCCCTTGGCTTAACTCCGAAATTAAAATATTAATGTTAGAAAGAGATAGGCTTAAGAAAAAAGCCATCTCGTCCGATAATTCTGAATATTGGTCTGCTTATAAAAAGCAACGCAATTTTGTAAACAATAAGATTAAGGAGGTTAAAAAGACATATTATCATAATGAGATTAATAAGAATAAAGAGAACGCTAAGGAAACGTGGAAAATTTTAAACAATGCTATGGGTAAGAAATTAGATAACACTGAAATAAATATGCTGTCATCTGATTCAGGAGAAATTTTAACAAAATCTCATGACATAGCTAATTCTTTCAATAAATATTTTGTTGAAATTGGCCCAAATTTGGCATCTAAAGTCCCCGTTCTAAACAATGAGAAAACACCAAAAGATTATATGTCACAGGCTAATTCATCATTTGAATTTCAAAAGATAGATGCTAAGCAGGTTATAAAACTGATAGATAAATTGAACTTGCGTAAGGCTTCGGGCCATGACAAAATATCAAATAAATTGTTGAAAATATCTGGTCCGTATATTTATGAATCTTTAACAAATCTTTTCAATCTTTCAATTGAAACAAAGAATTTTCCAACAAACTGGAAAATCGCGCAGGTGTTTCCATTGTATAAATCTGGGGAAAGAGATGATGCGAACAATTTTAGGCCAATCTCTGTGTTATCTACAATTGCGCGTTTATTTGAGCGTTTAATGTACAATCAAATTTATGAATACTTACTCAAACACAGGCTAATTAATACTAGACAATCTGGATTCCGCTCGCTGCATTCAACTTTGACGGCATTACTTGATATGACAAATCAATGGTGCTTTAATATTGATAAAGGAATGGTGAACGGTGTAATTTTCCTTGATTTAAAAAAAGCATTCGACACCATTGACCACAAAATATTGCTGATGAAATTAGCATGTTATGGCTTGAAAGAGTGCAGTCTTGAGTGGTTTAGATCCTACTTGTCTAATAGGACACAAATTTGCCATGTTAATGGGGTTTACTCCAATGAAGAAATAATTTCATGTGGGGTACCCCAAGGTTCCATTCTGGGTCCGGTCTTATTTTTACTTTATATAAATGACCTACCCAAGTGTTTGGAACGTAGTGTTGCAAGACTGTTTGCTGATGATACAAATATGACCTTCACAGGCTGCAATTTAGAATCAATTCAAGAAGAAATGAAGGTTGAGTTAGACAAAATTTTCAAGTGGCTTTGTGCTAATAAGCTGACATTAAATATCTTAAAAACTGACTTTATGTTAATTGATTCTCGACAAAAATTGGCGGCCCTTGGGGGTTCAGTTGCATTGTCAGTAAACGGTGTTTCATTAAGCCAAGTTCGCTCGGTGAAATGCTTGGGGATTGACGTTGATGAAAATATATCATGGAAAACCATATTCATGGTATCCGTGGAAAAGTATCCCGCAATATTGCTACTCTAAGACGTGTTAAACCAATTTTCAATAAAAAAAACCTGGTGTCACTCTATAGAGCTATTGTTGAACCATATTTCATTTATTGCTCTATAGTTTGGGATAGCATTGGAGAAACATTGGACAAAAGTTTACAAATTTTACAAAATAGAGCAGCTCGTGTTATTACAGGGGCACATTTCTTGAAATCATCCTCGCAAATTTTGGAAGAACTTGGCTGGATGAACATTAAAGAAATGAGATATAGGCAAAAGGCCATTATGATGTATAAAATAGTGAATGGTATTGCACCACCATACCTATTGGATATATTTAAACATTGTGATGGCCTAAATGCTTATAATCTCAGAAGATCTAAAATAACTTTTGAACTTCCTAATAATAGAACGGAGTATTATAACTCAAGTTTTGCCTTCACTGGTGCAAAACTTTGGAATTCTCTGCCGGACGAAATAAAAGAGGCATCCTCATTAAAAATATTTATCAAAAAATTGGAGTCAACTATTATCTGTGCCAACTAGATAATTACCATTTGTTTCAATTGATTGTAATTAATGTAAATATGTACAGTATTATAAGCTATATCACGGCTTTTAGGAAGAACAAATGTATTTTTATATACAATTTGATAAAACTACCGTGTATAAATAAATATTTCAATCAATCAATCAATCAATCAATCAATCAATCAATCAATCAATCTATCTATCTATCTATCTATCTATCTATCTATCTATCTATCTATCTATCTATCTATCTATCTATCTATCTATCTATCTATCTATCTATCTATCTATCTATCTATATATATATATATATATATATATATATATATATATATATATATATATATATATATATATATATATATATATAGTAGGTAAGTGTTCTCCGGATTATATGTTTAAAGTTTTGAGCTTTCAACTCGGTTCTTCGAGTCTTCTTCAGAAAAGTTAACGGTTTTTTGGAATGTTCGCGCTGTTCCTCACGTAATTGTAATCGACGAGAGCGTCTTATTGGTGCGATGCTAGGAATAGGTGGCGTTTGATTGGTTGTAATGGGACGCGTTGCTAACCAGGTCTGTGTATAGTTGATGGTGGTCGTGGAGTGTCCAGTGTTCGACAGGTGGATTTCTTCGGAAGGAACGGAGGGTGTGTGTGAATCAGGATCGTTATGTGAACCTTTTAATTGAAGGTAGGTTGTAGGTATGTCGATGTATCGGTTTAATGTACGTTTGTCTATGCTGTGCCACGCTTCTTCTTTTTCCACGCTTCTATGCTGTGCCACATTTCTTCATAAGACAGACGTATGGGATAGCTACTCTCAAAAACGCCAGAAAATGGGAATTCTTCGCGCGCAAAGAGTCATCGACCTTTGAACAACTACACTTCCTACACAATTGCAAACGACTCGATATTCTACCGAACAGCATTAACTACCAACCACCTATAAAAACTGAACTTGCTCAACGCACAGCTAAAGCCAATGGCCACCGTATGCTGAAGACACTCATCGCTGACGCTCACAATCGCCTTCGCATTTATCAACAGAAATTACACGGACACCATAACGCAGTTCAACTCGAGACCAGCCAGACTGACGCACAAGCACTGGGTAACGCCATCAAACTTACAACTAACGAATATAAAACAAGACGACGCACTGTATTGGAACAAAAACTTAAAAATTCAAGATCTTACAAACAACACCATAGCAACGCAGACGCCTGGGTTAAAAATATCAGCCACAAACAGCTCACCGAACAAGAGACACAAGTGCTAACGAAAGGATTGAATTACAACACAACACAACACAACACAACACAACACAACACAACACAACACAACACAACACAACACAACACAACACAACACAACACAACACAACACAACACAACACAACACAACACAACACAACACAACACAACACAACAGACGCCAACAAAATAGATTTCATCGCCGACCTAGAATCCACACTTAAGAAAACAGATCTAACAGAAGACACAAAAAACAAAATCCGCCACCAAGTAACGAACAATCTACTACACCAAAAACGTCCAGTTGACCTCAACAAACAAGAACGAGAAGCCCTGAAAGATCTAAAGAACGACGACGAGATTATGGTACTACCAGCTGATAAAGGACGCACAACTGTCATCATGGACAAATCCAATTACATCGATAAAGCCAACGCATTACTCAAGGACGTAATCACATATCAACCACTTCACTCTGACCCCAGTAAAACAACAGTAAACCGCATCAACAAAAAACTCAAAACTCGCAAAGACCAAGAAAAACTGAACCAAAATACGTACAACCGAGTTAGACCCAAGAACACAACAATCGCTAGATTTTATGGCCTACCGAAAATCCATAAAGAAAATACTCCTCTCCGACCAATTGTCTCCCTCCCTGGATCACCGACTTACAACCTATCTAAATATCTTCCTGAAATACTCAAACCTCTGGTCAAAACATCACCTCATTCCATCGACAACGTCAACACTTTCCTGACCAATATTAAATACGTAAAAGTTGAACCTGATGAAACCATGGTATCCTTCGACGTAGTTTCTCTATTTACTTCCATACCACTAGACACAGCACGACGAATCACTGAAGAACTACTTACTGACGATAAATCATGGCAAACAAGAACCTCACTCGACAAAGAAGACACACTCGAACTCCTTGACCTATGCCTTTCAACGGAATTCTGCTTCCAAAACACTTTCTACCGACAAGTATCCGGTACCCCTATGGGGTCACCTCTTTCCAGTTTCCTTGCTGAAGCAGTGATGCAGGAACTAGAAAAGAGAACCGTGACTAACAACAACGACATTAGAACATGGGACAGATACGTAGACGACGTGTTTGCAATAATCAAGAAAGACAAAACTGACAAAATATTACAAACAATCAACAACACTACGGAAAATATTAAATTTACAAAAGAAGAAGAACAGCAAAACCAACTCTCTTTTCTCGACGTATTACTGACTAAAACTAATGACGGCACCTTGCATACCCAAGTTTACCGAAAGAAAACACACACTGACCAAATACTGAATTACAACAGCAACCACCCTACTCAACACAAAATCAGTTGTATTAAAACATTATTCAACCGAATTGACACTCACTGTAACACAGAGTAATCCAAAACAGACGAACGTAGATACCTTTTCTCGACATTCCGTATGAACAACTACCCTAGGAACTTCATCAACAAAGTCCTAACGCGCAATGAACGAACACCAACGAACAACACACCTGACCAACCTGCTCCTGAAAGGACCAGGATCACTTTACCATACATCCACACTACGTCAGAAATGACAGCTAGACTTCTCCGACCATTCAACATTGACATAGCATACAAACCAACACATAAACTTAGATCTAATTTCACGAAACACAAAGACAAGACAATTACAAGCGATAGACACAACGCTATTTACATGTTTCCTTGCCGTAACTGCGCACAACAATACAGTGGACAAACATCCAAAAAGATTGAGACACGACTAACAGAACATCGGAACGCTATAAACCGACATGACCATAATTCACTTCCTGCCAAACACGCTGACGACAACGGACACACTTTTGACTGGTCACGAACGAAAATACTAGGACAGGCGACTACCAAACACGCGCGCGAATTTTAAGAAGCGTGGCACAGCATAGACAAACGTACATTAAACCGATACATCGACATACCTACAACCTACCTTCAATTAAAAGGTTCACATAACGATCCTGATTCACACACACCCTCCGTTCCTTCCGAAGAAATCCGCCCGTCGAACACTGGACACTCCACGACCACCATCAACTATACACAGACCTGGTTAGCAACGCGTTCCATCACAACCAATCAAACGCCACCTATTCCTGGCATCGCACCAATCAGACGCTCTCGTCGATTACAATTACGTGAGGAACAGCGCGAACATTCAAATAAACCGTTAAAATTTTCTGAAGAAGACTCGAAGAACCGAGTTGAAAGCTCAAAACTTTAAACATATAATCAGGAGAACACTTACCTACTACATTATGCCTGGATTACAAATCTTCAAATCTTCAAAGAGAGAGACCCTCACTAAACATGGATATCTTTGTGTTTTCCTCATGAATTATTAATGAGTTTTAAATATATATATATATATATATATATATATATACCTATGCATCCTCATTGACTCTTCATTAAGATTCAACCGCGCGCAGATAATGAGAGTCACTGGAATAGAATCCGCGAACGGTTGAACGCGAGGCGATCGGTCGCGCGGTCACTGTTGGCCTACAGGGCAGGTGGGTGGGCGGTCGCCTGAAAATCTTTGGATTGTACTTTTCTCCTTTCTTCCCCGATTTTTTAGCCCAAGTGTGGTTGAATACCCATAACTTCCCCTATTTATAGCCTACCTTTGTGTTCATTATCATCTCAGCCCCACCCTGTCCCAAGGGACTACTCGTTCTATGTCTTCCGCTATAATAAATATAATATAATATTTATTTATTTATATAGCGCCTATCCAGGTCTGCTCTAGGGCTTTGCAAAAGCTCAAAACTAATTAAAGACAGACTTAAATAGATGTGTTTTGATTTTGGATTTAAAAATAGAAAGACTTGGGGAAGATCTGATGCTTCTAGGTAAAGTGTTCCAGAGTTCAGGAGCGGCAACGGAGAAGGATCGATGGCCATAAGAGAGTAGATTAAAATTGACATGGTTGAGAAGAATTTCGGATGAAGAGCAGAGAGTTTTTCGTGGAATGTAGCGTGTAACCAGGCCGGAGATGTAGACAAGAGCTTTGCCATTAAGAGATTTGAATGTAAGAATGAGGATTTTAAACTTGATACGTTCTGCAACCGGTAGCCAATGAAGATCCATAAGGATAGGAGTGATGTGATCACGTTTGCAGGAAAAAGTGATAAGACGGGCAGCAGCCTTTTGTACAGATTGGAGTTTTTTTATAAGATTTTTTGGAAGGCCGTATAGGAGAGAATTGCTGTGATCGACTTTGGATGTGACGAATGCATGGATTAAGGTTTTGCTGGTCTTTACAGATAGGAATTTCCTTATGCGAGCGATATTACGAAGAAGGCAGTTTTACAAACAGAGTTCACATGGGCATTCATCGACATAGTGTTATCAAAAATAACGCCAATACTTTTTGCGGAATTAGATGGTTGAATGAGGTAGGGTCCAAATCGGAGTGGAATAAAGGTCTTTTGGGGGCTATTCTTGGAATAGAAGTAGAGTAATTCAGTTTTTTCCTAATTTACTTTTAGTTTGTTCAAAGACATCCAATTGTTAGTATCTGATAAACATTTCTCAATATTCATCATAGTGCGTTTGAGGTTGAGATCATCATTGCAAGAGAAGGATACGTAGAGTTGAGTGTCATCGTCATATAAATGAAACAGCATGTTATGGCGTCGTAAGATGTCACCAATTGGTGAGGTATACAACAGATATAGGAATGGTCCAAGAACAGATCCTTGAGGAACACCACATTTTTAATCAAAAATTTCAGATCTTTTACCATCAATTGCAACAAACTGTGTTCGGTTAGAAAGGTAAGACCTGAACCACTTAAGTGCATTACCACGGATACCAAATTTGGATTTCAGACGTTCAAGTAGAATATCATGATCTACAGTGTCAAATGCTGCAGTCAATGCAGCATGACAGTTATAAGCGCGCGATTTCATCAACTCTGAGTCAATGAGAATACCTATGCATCCTCATTGACTCTTCATTAAGATCAACCGCGCGCAGATAATGAGAGTTACGGGAATAGAATCCACGAACTCCATGGTCTCTCTTGCTCACTTCCCCACTGACGACGCCCAACAAAATCTACACCAACATTATTCTTCTCTTTATTCCCTATTTACACACATACATCTCCTTGCCTTCACGTAGGATACCATTTGCTGTCTTCTTTTTTTTTGCTGTTCTTTTCTACCCTCCCGAAACTCGGAAAAATAACCCCGACCCCGAAGCCAGCACATACTATGAACGGGTACCAGGCGAAGTATCGCGAATTAACCTACTGTGTTTATTAATACGGCAGAAAAAAAACAATTCTCAAGCGCGCGGCGGCCGCTGGCGTCGAGTAATGACGGGCCGACTCCACGCTCCGCCATCCGACATACATTGCTATGTCATCCGCAGAAAACCTAATAAGCTTAACGTAGACGCCACACCCGTGCGAAAGCTGTGAGGTGTTTCTCCCGATAGCAAATCCGCAGCTCGAAGATGGTCTCGAAGGCCATTGTTCACCGCGGAACCATAAACGGTTGATCTGACACAAACTTGTGAGCCGTTACGGTACGAAAGACATATCCTGGGTGTAGGGAGATGGCCATATCGCGACAATAATCCAAATAGTAGCGGAACCAGAACACTGGGCATATGTCACGTGAGGAAGCCGTTAAGAGTACAAAAGGCCTTGCAAGAGCTCCTGTGCCCCGTAACGTTTCCCCAAAGGTAAAATTCATTAAATAACCTTGTTCGTCGGGCAACTGAAAAACGGAGTGAGATTGCAATCTTCCCAAATCCGAGGCTCGATCGCCGGTAAAAAAGTCCACCACGAAAAAGGTAATATCGCGCACCAGTAAATATCGTTGGATGGGACTTCGAGTCGGATCCATCAACTGCGCCGGCAGGTATCGAACTAACCGACGCATTTTTGCGGGTTGCATGGGCACCGCTTGACGGGAAAGAGTGACAGCGGCCGCCTGCTATTCCTGGCAGAAGGTGAGATAACGTTTTACCTGTGGCAGAGATGCCGGATTTTCTCTCTCCAGGCGGCCGTGTGTGTTAAAAATGTTTCGGAGCTTGCCCACGACGTTCCTTACCGTACCGGCCGCTAGTCTCTTCGGACAAGTGCAGGAGGATCGCGGACACGAGCGACAATGAACCACTGTCTTCCCCGCTGAGTCCAGGCTAATGAGAAAACGTAGCACGTCGTTAGCCGAGCACGAGGAGAGCGTTCTAGGAGGACTTAAAGAGGCCAAAAAACCGACAACCGATTTTCCAGGCTTGACTTCTGCCGTTCGTAGGGCTTTTGCGCGAAAACGCTTCGAAAACTGCGTGGACGAGTTTCAATGGCGTCGAATGGGTGTGGAGCAGGCTGGGATGGGACCACTGGGGGATATTGACGCGAACCGCACGACTGGCAGAACTGAGCGTCGAAGTCGTTGACGCAGCCACATGCACGACAAGATGCGGCCGGTTTCCACCGGCTGGCAACCTGAAACAAAGGACGAGGACAGAAAACAAACTAAGGAGCAGCTACTTATCCTACCTAAGAAAAACCCAATAAAACAACAACATGGAAGGGCGAGGATGTAATTACCACGCGCAACGCACAGCCACGAGATCGAACTGTAGGGGTCGCGAAACAAAACCGGCACGAGAAGGGAATAAGACAACGGACGAGTCGCCCGCCCGCCCCAATAGCAAAGAATCAATGGACCGGGTGCAAGAGCACTGGCCACGAATATTTCCGAGGCTGAACATCGAAAACGACAAAGGTAACGGAGAGGTGTTCTGAGCGAAAAAAGAATCGAAGCAGAGGGATCACCAATATAGTAGGAGGGAAAACGTACAAATTAGCGTTCTCCGGGAGACGCTGCGCAAACACATTGACACCCGACGATCCAGGAGTGGGCCAAGGCGTAAAATGGGGAAGTGGATTGCCGCTACGGTCCCCTGAGCATTGGCGTCTAGTGCACAAAGATCGAACATGTGGGGACCGTAGTGCTGCTCCACCTATCGCCAAATAGTTGGCGCGAACGTACAGTCCAAATCCGATAACACCCGCGAGGGCGTGTCGGCGGGATTAGAAGCAGACGGGACGTAAGCGAGAGTGAGATCAAAATTATACGCAGAGGCACAGCGGGTGATCCGTTTAAAAAGGTCATTCAGCTGCGGACTTCGGACGCCCTGTCGAGCCCAGGAATGAACAACCCTTAGCTGTCCAGCCCCGCATCGACCCTGGTATGTTGAAGTCGCGGAGCGAAAGCGCGCAAGGTTTGTTCCAACGCGCACCCCTCAAGGACGTTGATGTGAGGGGACGCATCTTGCCAATAATCGCGAATGGCTGAACGCTCGCCTTGCTGAACCATCATGGTTCCCCAGCCACTCTGGGACGCGTCTGAGTTGATCTGAACCACCGACTGTCGTTCCGAACGCCAAGGCAAGCGTCGAGGACTCTCCCAAAACGACAGCTCGTCTCGCACGCGGGGTCTAACCAGCTGCCTGTTGTTTTTGGCCTGAGAACTGATAGTGGCTAAAATCTCCCTAGAATACAACTTGCAAGCGGGGATCGCTAAACTGAACGATATGATTTTCCTCGCCAGTTGTTGCAGGGTGCGTTGTGCCACCCATTGACTGCTCAACACAGACCGGAGTAATGCGAGAAAACGTTATTTCTTATCTTCTGGAATAAAGAAAGCCTGATCAAGAGAGCTTACCTGGAAACCCAAAAACCTGACAGTGGTACTTGGGACAAGCTGCGACTTCTTCAAATCAAGGAAATACCTCGCATGGATGAGGAAGTAACATGCGATATACGCTGCTGCCTCAGCACATACGGGACTCGGGGACCGTGGATCTGGAATTTGCGGCGAGCACAGTAGTTGTCCCGCGTGTCGATCGTCAATATATTGAGAAATCGGGACACCCCAAGAGCGAATGGTACTAGTGACCACCATACCCAAAGAATGATAAATGTACGCGCTGGCTTTCCAGCCAAAGGGAAGAACGCAGAATACAAAATACCAACCTCGCCATTCGAGCCCAAAGTAAGTGCGACTCGATTCGGTTAAGGAAATGTGCTGATAGCCGTTTTTATCATCGAAAACTGATTGAAAATGTCTTGAAAAGACATACCGCGGGAGATCGGTAATATAATCCAACCTAAATGGAGAATCCCGCACCCATATATTCAGAAAGCGCTCGTCGTGGCACAGCCGCGGTTTGGATGGCTCAACAGTCAAAGGCATGACCAGGTGGGGAGGTTCACAGTGCCCCACCTGCCCCCAAAGCAGTAGCGACCCAGCTTGGACCCATTCGAGTATTGTCGTGGAAACAAATTCACGAAAGTCCTGACAATTCTTTGCATTTTCTAACACTGTACGAGGGGGGAGCGAGGAATCAAAGACTTCGCCACGAAAACCTCCCTGAAAGTGGGCGGGGAAGCCGTGGACATCGACGCCCGAATGAATGATGGAGGAAAAAAGCTCTCTGTTTGGTGAGCGGGCCAACATCGGTTGCCAAAAGGCTTCACAGCGGTGCACCTCCCCCGCGACGAAAATGTTGGGTTGCGAAAGCGGAGGACGGAGATCCTCGCGCAGGTCAAATTTTGCTGGATTAATTCTGGCGGCACCTCTCGAACTCGCTCATGCTATCTCGTCAGTGCGTACCCAGGCGGACATTCAGTGGTGTGACGTATCTGGCTCCCTCCTCCGGTCGGGAGGAGGGAGCCAGATACGTCACACCACTGAATGTCCGCCTGGGTACGCACTGACGAGATAGCATGAGCGAGTTCGATATCGAAAGCACATGTCTCCTAAAGGAGGACAGCGAGGGGAAATAAACACACGCATGAATATAGCAGTTTTTTGTTTTTTTAATCACGTTTTATTTATTCAGTGATTTGCACACACGCACACACACACACACACGTATACATTCCACACGCCTCCAAGTGGCGGAGTGCCAGTTCACGACGGACAAATGCAACAAAGGAAAATTCAAAATTCAGGCGGCGATTTGTTTTCCGCTTATTTCCCTTTTCCTTAATGACGTTAGTCGGGCACACAACGTGAGCCTTTGAAAGTAGGCACGCACGAGAAGACACGCGGGAAGGAGTCACCGAATGGGCTAGACGTGTGGCCGCTGATACCAGTAGCTTGGTGGCGCATTCTTTCTGTAGGGCTGACGACTAGGACGAACTCTGGCAAAATGTCCGAAACGGCCGCACGCATAACATACATTGCGCGAGCGTTGCGAGAGGAAAGGACGGGCTGCCGAAGTGGACGGACGACGATACTCCAATACATCAGCTTTTGCGTCGGACTTCAGTAGCCCTGTCACATCCCTAGCTACCTTTGCTTGCACGGGGTCGCCCAATAATGACACCATTATATTACGGAAGATTTCTGGAGCAATCGCCGATGGCCGCTTTTCCAATTCGGAGAGTATAGCGTGGTATTCCGCTGCTTTCTCGTGGGAAGCTGTCCGCGCAGCGGACCAGAGGTGTGACACGTGAGCAAGGGCGTCGGTGGGCTCAAACTGTGAAATGGGTCGCTCCAAGTACTGCCGGAGTGACCTTGACGCTGTTTTCACGGAATTCTGGGCGAACTGTGGCTCAAGTGCCTGAACCTTTTGCTGAAGGGTTTGCAAAACGTCTTCCGCTGGAAAGATCGGGCCCTAAACGAAAAGGAGGGTGTTGCTTCGTGACTACGACCCGAAGCGCAAGAAAAACGACGTGAAGGTGAAACTTTTTGTTTCACATGTATAAAATTAATAGCCGGATGGAATTCCTCTTCCACCAGCCTAGCCGTCAATGGTTCTCGGGGGGAATCATTCTTTTAACCGATCCTCTCTTTTCCCATTCTTTTTCCTGCCTTTTTTTTTGTTATCCCTCTATTTTACCCTTATCCGTCCCCATTTCCTATCCATCTTTTTTTTCCCCCTTTTATCCTTTGATTTATTTATCGTTTTTTATGCCATTTTTCCTCATATTTCTTTCTTTTTTGTTTTCATGCATTTTTTCCCCTTCCCCATGTTCTCTTTTCTCTCCTCCTCCCTCTCCCCCCCCCCCCCCCCCATATTTATTCACTATTTTATCACTTTTTTGTTTTTTGCCCATCTTTCTTTTTTTCCTCTTTCCCCCCCTCTTTTTCTCCTCAAGGCGCTCGGATGGAATATCGCCCTTCATCCGGCCTATCGTTCAACTTTCCGCGGATGGAATCGCTTCGTTTTTCTTTCTTTCTTTCTTTTCTTTTGCGCTCGGATGGAATATCGCCCTTCATCCAGCCTATCGTTCAACTATCCGCGCATGGAATCGCTCCTCATCCAATCCTTTCTTCCGAAAACTTTTTTTTATTTTTTTACACTCCTCCCCTTCTTCCGTCTCTGTCCTCTTCTGATTTTCCTTCCACTCTTCTTTTTTTCCTTCTTTTATTTTTTCCTTCTTACTCGGCCTACCCGCCAACTGTTTGGGTAAAAAACACCTTTCTTTTGAGAAAAAGGAAAATGGCCATATGAGTGATGGGTTTCCTACAACGGCATTACGCCTCCGCGAAAGGAGAGCGGAGGCTCAAGACCAGCGAGGAGGGGCGCGAAGCACTGCGATGCTTAAAATCATAATACCTATTCCTAAACTCTAACACTTTTTTTTAGAAACCTTTCCCGTTTGCATTTTGTTACTGCCTCCCTCCCCGCCAGTCCTGAGCACCGATTGAGGATCGGCATTAGGGTCACTGAGAGGAACCACCCCCCCCCCCCCCCTCCCTCATCCCAAGACCGGCACCCCGAAAACATAATTTTGAATAAAACATCAAACATTGTTTGAAGGCAACCATGTCCTAACCCGCTCTTTTGTTTTTCCCCGAATATACATCCCTCGCGAAAATCTAATTAACCCCAATGAGGGAAATACGCGGAAAAATCCAACGGGATTCCATCACTCAGGGGTCTTTCAACCGCCCCGACTGGGCGACCAATTAAATATCTCGATCGGCGAGAAAATATGGTCGCGTAGGCATAACATAGCCAGAGCTAGGGGAACCACCGATTCTTACGTTCCGAAAAACAAAACAAACCCATAGCTGTTAATGGCATCAACGTGTTAACGAACCCAACAGTTCGAGAGAAGAACTCCGAAGAAATCGTATGCACAATGAAGGGGTTGGTAAACAAGCCTGAAGCGTGACTAATTACCGAACGCCTTTTGCTAAGGTCGAAGAACCGACACGTATCTAATCTTCGCGAAGAAAACCCTAAACAAACCCCAACTGATACGGCGAACTAGTAAGTATTCAAGCACACAACCATACTGTAACAAGAAAATAAACGAACCTGAAGTGGCGGATTACTGATGGCTGGCGCGATGCCTGGGTGGGCGACAGCATTGTCTGGTTGAGCTTGCCCTTGAGGGATAGGATCCCCAACTGGCGGCGGAATAACATCGGCAGGAGCTTGTTGTTGTGCCATAGGAGAAGAAACAAAAATTGAAGAAGTCCAAGAGGGCTGTAGGCCAACAGCGGCAAAGTCGGTCGCCTGAAAAATCTTTGGATTGTACTTTTGTCCTTTCTTCCCCGATTTTTTAGCCCAAGTGTGGTTGAATACCCATAACTGCCCCAATTTATAGCCTACCTTTGTGTTCATTATCATCTCAGCCCCACCCTGTCCCCAGGGACTACTCTTACCATGTCTCCCCGCTATAAGCGCGCGATTTCATCAAGTCTGAGTCAATGAGAATATAATATATATATATATATATATATATATATATATATATATATATATATATATATATATATATAATATATATACATATATATATAATATATATATATATATATATATATATATATATATATATATATATATATATATATATATATATATATATATATATATATGCAATGTGGGAATTGACACTCGGGTAATTAATGATGGTAAAGGTTGTTCTCCGAGTGAACGAAGCCATACCTGGTAAACAGAAATGTTGCTTGACCGTGGCTGGATTCGAACAAGCGACCATCGGTTTACTAGTCCGACGCTCTACCAACTGAGCTACGAGGTCAACGCCGGGGAAAGTCGAGGGAATGGGATTTAAATACTGAATCTCGTTTCTCCGGCGTTGACCGCGTAGCTCAGTTGGTAGAGCGTCGGACTAGTTAACCGAATATATATATATATATATATATACCCCCACATGAATGAGGGTCTATATATGTGATATACATTCTTGTTAATTTACATAAACTTTAGCTTTGATTTTCTCGACTTAGACAACGTTTTTGATTTTTTTTTAGAAAAATCACTACGCCAATGAACTTACCAAATAGATCGTTTTAGATGTAATTCGCCGAGTGTGAATTATTAATGATTTTTATATATTTCAAAAATGACCCGTTTGGTAAGTTCATTGGCGTAATAAGTCGTTGAAAAATAACGTTATCGAAAGAATCAAAGCTAAAGATTATGTAAATCAGGAGCTTTCTTGTACTGTTTAATAAACGAGCAGGAGTGTTTTATCAGATATAAAGACACGAGGCGAAGCCGAGTGTTTTTATATCTGATAAAACACGAACTGTGAGTTTATTATACGGCTTCAAAAACGAACCACTTGGTAAGTTGATTCGCGGAGTTAGTTTGAAAAATAACCTTGTCTAAGCCGAGAAAATCAAAGCTAAAGTTTATGTAAATCAGGAGAAATCTTTATCACATATAAAGATACGACACGGTCATGTTCCTCATGAATTATTAATGAGTTTTTGAATATTAGATATAAAGTCACGGACATAGTACTGATTTCCTTTGTGTTTTCCTCATGAATTATTAATGATTTTTGAAAAATATATTTACCTTAATTTTTACCTGATTTATTTGAGAAGCTATATCTCGGTCTTTTCAAATCAGATAATAAACAGCATCTCGTGTGTGATATATTACATAAAGGTCTTCCTTTGACCGAAGGGTCGAAAAGTCTTAATAAATAACATATATATACATATATATATATATATATATATATATATATATATATATATATATATATATTTATAATATAGCTACTAATGGTATATGAGCTATCTTGCAATCTGATTGGCTGCATTACTAACTGTATACCAGCTCATATACAGCGAGTAGTGAAAATCAAAATGGCGGCGTAGTTTTCTTAAACTATTGCAGATGAAACTGGCTGTTTTTTTCAACGTATAGCTCAGAAAAACTTGAGCTAAGAAGGGGAAACTAACATTTAACACAAAATACACAACCCAAATGCACAATTTGCAAAGTTAAGATGGTAAATCCACTTTAAAAACCGTCTTAAGAGTTTACAAAACCCGTTATAAATTTCAGGTTGACAATAATGTTTTGTCAGACAAATTAAAATCCACAAGAATTGAACTAACAACACATATTTATGAGTAAAACCATTATTATTACTCAGCAAAGTGGGTTTTTGAAGTAATAAATCATTATGGATAAAAACTGTGTTATTCTTTCAGGTTAGAAATATTGAAAAACAACGCGTACTTTTCGCTATTAATTATATTTTTAGCTTCTTTGTCCATTTAAAAAGCCAAAGATTCACAACCACGACAGATTAAGAAATAAATCACCCACCTTCTGACTTTTCAAAGCTGTTTTTATTCTTCATTCAATCTTTTCAACGTATTTTTTGGCTCTGAGAGAAAATTCTGAAGCTGTTTTCAACTCAGCAAGAAACTTGAAAACATAAACTACAATACGCATGACGGAAGCTCATATGTGGCGGATACTCAAGAACAATTTTCAATTTTAGAGTAAGAAGCTTTGTAAGCTGTGAACACGTAAATTTAATTTATTTGTGTTAACTTATACTAAATTTAGATTATTACTATCATAGAATTAATATCGTGGTGTCGATATTCTACACAAAATATTACAGTAAATTAAATATGGGTTGTTTTTTTTCCATGTATTCGTACCTGCACAGTTCAATCCATTGCCAATAAATCCAGTATTACAAGCACATGAGAAAGATCCCATTGTGTTGTTACAAGTTGCATTTGCATGACAAGGGTTGGTAGCGCACTCGTTCACATCTAAATTTTTCAAAACCTTATAATGTTAAAAAATATTTATTACTAGTCACTTTAGACATGTACACGTTCACACCTACACACCTACATTTCTGCACACATGCGCACATGCACATGTTTTGTATGTATTCGTACCTGCACAATTTAATCCATCTCCAGTAAATCCAGTATTACAAGCACAGGAAAAAGATCCCATAGTGTTCTTACAAGCTGCATTTACATGACAAGGCTTGGTTGAGCATTCGTCTACACGTGTTAAAGCATGCTCTATATTAAAAGATCTTTCTCTCTACAAGTAGTATTTGCAAATATTTGCTTTACTGCTGCTTTCAGATCGTTAGTTATTGGTTGATTGTTCCCCCAAAATCAAATCAAATCAAATCAATCAATCAATCAATCAATCAATCAATCAATCAATCAATCAATCAATCAATCAATAAATAAATGAATAAATAAATAAATAAATAAATAGATAAATAAACACAAATACATAAATGCAGTGACGTAACAATGATAACATTTATAATGGTGTCATAAGTGTAACATAGGTACCAGTACTAATACGAGTAAGACTGACGCTAGCGTGCAAGCAAGCAACTTGTATGTCTCATGTTGATATTGAATAAAGCTAACATTAGAAAACATACAATATTATATTGCGGACGAGTGTAAAGGGTACTCGTGGCAGAGGGCGAAGCAGCTCAGCCGAATCTTGTGCAAATTCTACAGATGGCACAATCCGTGACAATTCACCCAATGCCTGAATTTCGACCAGACGCCAAAATAGGGACAAGCCTTGCAAGTCGATGGAACAATTGGCAATCCGATTTTGAAATCGCCAGTGGTATAACCGACAACAAACCTAAGCGTGTCCTTCTTCTTTATCATGCTGGATCTCTAGTAAGGGAGATTTGTAAGCAATTACCTGAAGCTGGTAACGACGACGAATATGAAACCGCCTAAGGCAAACTGAAGGAATACTTCGACCCGCAGAAATAATAATAATAATAATAATAATAACTTTATTGAAGTGTCATGTATTTAGCCTTAACAGACTAATCAGGGACATTATGTAAAATACTTAATTATTTAAAGAAAAACTACTTACAATACTATACTATACTTAATCCTATATATCGTTTTCGCCAAACAACTCAAGCCCTATAACGAAACGCTTGATGAATTTCACGCACGCCTACGAACGATGGCTGAAACGTGTGAATTTAACGATGTGGAGTTTGAAATCGAGGAGACGGGATAATTATTTACCCTGCAGCGCAGGCGTTACGGGGAGCTTGGAGAGATATGGCTGCGTTGTCGGGGGATTGGGGATGTCTTACTTTTTGAAAAATCCGTTCGCCGACGAAAGAGGTTTCTGATTGGAGCGTCATGGTCACTTTTGATTGACATCTGTCAATCAACTTGTACCGTAATTAAATATGAGCATTCCTTTGACAAAATATACGCAAGAGCGCAGGCCAGACAAGTACATTATAATCACACTCACATTGACAACCAGATTTCAAATGAGATCATTAATATTATCAACAGTTTTTAACTCCCAACGGGCATCGCCAACTCACAGTATAATTTAAAATTTAGTACAGACAGTTAAATTTTGCGACAATTAAAACAAGGTGTGAGTAAACTGATTCGTCACTAAATATTTTATTATATTTATTGCTAAATATATAATTATATATCACAAAATATTTTCGTTGTTATTTATTATGCCCAGATAACTGTCATTTTAATATCCCTTATGCGAAATTACCGACGAATTTACGATACTAAATACCTGACTAAAGTTAGCCAAACGATAAAAGTGTGGCTTATTCAACACACACTCAACAGTGGATGAGTGGATGACCGTCGCACGTCTCTGTCGTCAGAGGTAGGGCAGATCGCCACCTGGTCTGTAGGTTTCTGAATCCATTCGTGGTCGTCAGAATCTGCGGCTGTGTCTTCAGTGGGGCTGTTATCGGGTACTGGTGGGCTTGCAATCTCAATTGGGATCTGTGGTGGCTGGGGTGTAGGTGGTGTCGGTGTGTAGACGAGTGGCATCTGTTGGTTATCGCATTCTGAGTCTGACGTTGGCATCTCGCTACGAGCTGAGTATTTTAGAACTCCGGGAGGGACTTTATAACACTCACTGCGGTTGACGCAATAGGAAGTGTTGTGTAGCTGAGATCTCGTAAATTTCTGTACGTTGGACAAACTACCCTCAGTTGAGTCGACTAAGTATCGGCTTCGTCCGCAAGTCTTGTTGCGAACTGTGTGTAAATAAACAATGTCGCCTACTGATATGTTAGGAATGGTAGGTGGTGCACAAAGTGGGGCCTTTGACTTCTCGCTGTGAGGATGGTTGGCATTGCGTAGCTCGTGTTGTTTCAGTCTTAACTGTCGATCGTCAACTGGAAGTTGGTTGTTAGAAAATTAATCGCGTTGTGTCTACATCTCTCTAGCTGATAGGCCTTTGTTCCGGATGCGTGAGTTTAATGTGGACGTGGCGACGAAGAGTGTAAGTGGTGATAAGGGACTGCCGGTGGGGTCTTGGAGAATAAGTTCAATCGTTATTCGGTGCATTTGGAGGACTGGATCGTCTACTAAAGCCTTGAACCCAGGTGCGGGGTCAGTTCTTATCACAGTGGATGGGCCATCCAATGGCAGGAAGTCTATGCCTAGCCGGATGAGTGCGTCTCGCAATGTGTCATGGCGTTCGTCGTCGAGTAAGGCTGATGCGGTTAGTGATGTTACGCATTCTCTAAGAACCAGGATCATCTGCCGGTTGCGCCTTATCACATCGGCGGCGAAAGAAATACCAACTGCGTCAGGTGGGGAGGGGAGGGGGGGGGGGGGGGGCTGTGGTCAGTTCTTGAATTGTATGTTGTATTTTACGAAGCGAAGCAGATTGGTAACAGCTGCATGAGGCATGTTCCATTGCTTTATCCATGTCGCGAGCATAGCAAAAGCGACGAACTACGGCTTTCAACTGATAACAACTCGGTGATTTAGTTGTAAATGAAGAGCAATGAGTAGGCCGCCTAATACATGACGCGGTACTACGATGCATTCTCGCGAGGGGCATAGTGGGTCGTCCCGTTTGACAATGAGAAGTCCGTCTTTGGCGATGGTGTTTAGGTAGTGTTTCACATCTGTAATGGTAGTAAGGTTCTTTGACGGTCTAATTCTTTGTTTAAGGTGCGCGTGGGTACGGCGCAGGTCGAAGCATTCTGATTGGATCGTCTTCCAGCCGCTGCGGCTGGTGATTGGCAATTAATTTGGCAGTGCCAGATAATATATCCTGGGTTGATCCTCGACGAACGACGGAACTGCCTGTTTTCCAAAATTGCAGATCTGGCAAGCCATGTCTTCGGTGCGTTTCAGCTTGCAAAATCAGATGGCAATATAGCCGCACCAGCTACGTGTTGTAATGTTGCCTGATAACGACTAACAACAGATAGGACAGAAGATACTAGTGGGCTGGCGGATAACTCACCGCGGCAGAGCTTTCCGTATGCTTGTACACATGGTTTACTGTCTGTTCCATAAATGTTCGTCGGGTCTTGGAATCGTAATGACGCGACTGGTCGACAGCGTTTTCTTTGGGGACTCGAAGGCGCGGTGGAGATCTTCGTTCTAGTCAATTGACTCTTGTGGTTGACGACCGGCGATGGCGCCGTTAAGTAGCGCTAGTATAGATGAGCACCCGGGAATGATTCGGGCTAGCACTTTGTATGCGCCTATAAAGGACCTTGTATGCGCCTTGAGACCGTCAACCTTCTCCGGAGGATTGCATGTGGCGAGGGTAGAAATACGATGAGGACTTGCTTGCAGAGTGCCTTTGGACCACTTCCAACCGAGAATGATGGTGGACTTTGGATTGATAACAGAGGTTGGTCTTATGAAGAGCTGAGAGAACTCTTGTCCAATTCTGTAGTAGAGCCTCGGGGGTATTTCCGCGGCAGTAAAGGTCGTCAGCTAACTTTGCTACGATACCTTCTTCAAGGAGGTCGCCTAATACGCGGTACATTAATTCTTCTAAAGCCGTTTCGAAACCAGGCACGCCCATTGCCGATCTGACATAAATTCGCGTACCGCGGAAGGGCGTGACTACTCCGCAGTTCTTCATAGACTCGCGGGCTAATGGGATCTGGTAGAAAGCACTCGTGAGGTCTGTGGCACCGATGTATTTCCACTGTCCGAAATATAGTAAGGTTAGATATACTGCCGAAACAGAGAACGTAGGCGTCTAACGTTTCGAGCGAAGGCCCTTCATCAGAGAGAAACCTTTCTCTCCGGCGAAGGGCCTTCGCTCGAAACGTAGACTCCTAAGAGAGAAACGTTTCTCTCTGACGAAGTGCCTTCGCTCGAAACGTTAGGCTCCTACGTTCTCTGTTTCGGCAGTATATCTAACCTTACTATATTTCGATTGTTGTTTCTACACTGCCTACGCAGCACGCTACTTTTATTACACTATTTCCACTGTCCGATTTGTCTGAGGGTAGAATCTATGTTGGGCATGAGAGAGGGCTGAGGTTTACTGTATCTGCCGACGTCAGCAAAAGCTGTTACCAAGCGCGTTCCTCCGTTTGCCTTCTTAACGAGAAAGGAAGGGTTAACATATTCTACCGAAACACCGATCGCTTTAACACTCCTAACTGTTCTAAGCTGTCAAACTTTTCTTGAAGATCGATATAATTTGTTGCGAGCATATTGAGGAAGGCGACCCTTGCGTTGACGAGGTTCCACAGGTCCTATGTTAACTTTGCTTCATATGGCCCTGATGCTCCGTTATACCCTTTGATATTGCAGTCAAAAACGCTGTCGAACTGCTGTAGAGTGGAACGAAACTTGTTGCCCGTTTCAGGTGTTTCGAGGTTGCTAGGGTCTACCTGTACTGCACTGCACTGCACTGCACTGCACTGCACTGTACTGTACTGTACTGTACTGTACTGTACTGTACTGTACTGTACTGTACTGTACTGTACTGTACTGGAGTGGTATGTTGGTGTCCTAGAAGAGCGTCGATGTACGTCGGGAACGTTGGGAGGGTCATGCTTGTTGGTGGTAGACAAGGGATCAAGTACATTGCTAATTTGGCAGAAATGTTTGTTCCGCTTTAAGACATGTGGAGCGTCTGACAAATTAGGGACACGTATTTTACGGCGACGCTGGTTACGATGCTTGGTGGTGGCCATGCTCTGGAAATCTTTACAGGGCGAATACTGGGGTCGTCTGTACGTGGTTCCAACGCGTACTCGTCTGGTGGATCGTCGCTGGGGGAATCGATTTCGAGGTACTCCCTGGCCAGATTGTGGTAGTTGTTGGAGGAGCACGTAATACCAGGGCACGACGTGCGGTTTGGGTTGGGGGGTTTGTGTACAGGATCCATACACGTAGGTTGTTTCGTTTCCGAGGATAACTTGCCGTTTAGCTGGTCGAACTCCCACTCATTGGTTGTCATGAAAGGAGTCCCAGCGAGCACGTCTACGTAAAGGTCCTCAACAACTAGTCCCTCAAAAAAATTAATTCTTACCTCGGGAAAAGGTTATTTTGGTTTCACAAACTACTTTTAGGGATGATGATCAGTCAGCTTGTTGTGCAGATTGTGATCTTACTGCTATGGGTATGCCCATTCGTTTGGGGGCAGAGAGGCGCATCGTTTTGCCAGTGGCACCACTGTCAATTGTGACGCGGACAGGTATATGACGGTAAAATGTGCCGATATACAGTGACAGTTGCTTCTTGCAACATCTTCAGAGAATGAATGATGGAAGAAATCATTACAAATATATAAATAGGTTACTAATAATAACTATTACAGATATATGAGAGGTGAGAGGTCGGGAAGTGAGATGTCAGAAGAGAGAAAGTGGGAAGGAGCTCATGTTTGCATTAAGCGAGGGTTTAATCTTCTGAATGAGTAAGCTTTCCTTAATTAGCACATCAGTGACCGAAGTGCCAGAAGATAAAATAGTAAAGTCCTCAAGAGAGATGGTATGGGTTTTTTTATGGTTTCCACGGTTTCACAGTGGTGTGAAAGAATACTTGAGGGTGCAGGATTAGTGCGTTTCTTGCCAGTAATGGCGGAAACACCCATGTGATCAGAAACTCGAGTGTGAACAAGTCGGCTGGTTTGGCCGATATACAACATGCTACAATGTTGACACTTAAATTGATAAACAACTCGAGATTTAAGACCTTTGGGTAACATATCTTTGAAACGAAAAAAGTGTGATAACCGAACGGTTGGGCGAAAAACAATACGAAGATTGATATGCGGAAAACTAGATGAAAGTAATTTTAAAATTTGTGTACGGAGTTGGAGACAGTGCTGTCCAGTGAAAGGAAGAGAAAAGTAAACCAATTTTTTAGGTGCAAGCGAAACTTTTGCAATAGGCGAGGAAATTTTGTCTAAGAATAAACGAACAGATTTTTCAATAAGGTTTTTTGGATAACCATTAAGAATAAATATTTGTTTAAAAGATATGTTCGTTTCAAAGATATGTTACCCCAAAGGTCTTAAATCTCGAGTTGTTTATCAATTTAAGTGTCAACACTGTAGCATGTTGTATATCGGCCAAGCCAGCCGACTTATTCACACTCGAGTTTCTGATCACATGGGTGTTTCCGCCATTACTGGCAAGAAACGCACTAATCCTTCGCCCTCAAGTATTCTCTCACACCACTGTGAAACCGGCCATACCATCTCTCTTGAGGACTTTACTATTTTATCTTCTGGCACTTCGGTCACTGATCTGCTAATTAAGGAAAGCTTACTCATTCAGAAGAATAAACCCTCGCTTAATGCAAACATCAGCTCCTTCCCACTTTCTCTCTTCTGACATCTCACCTCCCGACCTCTCACCTCTCATATATCTGTAATAGTTATTATTAGTAACCTATTTATATATTTGTAATTATTTATTCCATCATTCATTCTCTGAAGATGTTGCGAGAAGCAATGAAACGTTAGATTCATTAAATTACTTTTAAACTTATAGCTTTGCTTCGTGTATTATGCTGGGCATTGATATTTATAATAAGATTAAGATACCCGCCTGGATCATCAGTTGCTACTAGCTATAGTTTGTCATGTCGCTATCGAATTGCTGAAAAGTTGTCGTCATGTTACAAATCCAGTCAATTCATCAAATTGGTGTTATTTTTACATAAACAGAGCTTCGCACGACAGACAATATTCTCTTAGAATCTGGCAATTCAAAGTCAAAACATCCAACCAATTTCTTATAGTACTCTTTGGGCAAAGATCAGTTGTGTGACAGTACTCAGCAGTGAAACATACTACACAATTTTGATATCCTTACCGCGGCAATATTCACACGTGATCAATTTATAAGAAAGAAGTCATATTAATAACTATTTAGCTATAGTAAATTTATAGGGCATGAGAGTATGGAGTTGGTTGTTAGTAAGAGTGTGTTCAAAGCTGAAGCATGGAAAATAGTTGTTCTCTGTCAGGTTTGGGGCAGTTTTCATGCGGTGATTGAAAGCCGAGGAGTCAGTACCTATATTCTTGAATGTAATCTGGATATACAAACGCACCTCAAAAGCTGTCACCTATCAAGGCTAAATATTACCCAGTATGAACTTATCCTTGATCGAGCAGGCCCGTTTAAATTTTAAGCGGGACCAAATAGAAAAGATGACGATTTGCCCAAGACATCGTGACAATTACATGTAGGAAGATATTTTAGATCTCCCCGCTCCTGCCAGTATCTCGTTCACCATGGGTCAGTAAGGAACATCACGATGTCTGAAGATTGCCTCAAGTTATACGGAGTTTAATTCACATTGGATCTAGTAAGTATTCTTCGTAATTTTTACTCATCGATGGGTATATTAATATAATCATTTTTATGATTTCAACCACTTTCGAAAGAAAGTATGTTTTCAGCAAGAGTATATGGCAATCGGGATTACACTGATAAAGCTTGGAATACACTGAAACAACTTTAAAAAAAATAATTTCCAAGTTTTCATGTTTTGGAGATTTGTTTTGCATAATAGCATAGTATACTCTATTCAGGGAAACAAAGTTTCTGGGAATCTTTTGTTACATAGCTCGAGTTTCGCCCTCCTCAACTATTAGCTCAGAGCATTAAATTGAATCTAATCTAATTGTTGATTATCTATTTAAACTAAACTAAACTAAACTAAACTAAACTAAACTAAACTAAACTAAACTAATCTTATTTATACTGGATAACTCTATCAGTTATATCTAAACTGTTATCCTCAGAGGTCCAGTAAGGGCCAACCCTCATTGGTCCAGTATTACCCGGGAGGAAACCTGTGGTGTTTGGTAGTTCAGGCCATGCCACGTGTTGCAATCGTTAACGGAAATGTTGCTGACCTGCAGTTACGTTAAAGAATGTTGCATGCAATGATCACACATGTCTTATGAAAATTGGTAGCATTTTCAATTAAAAGTAGAACTCAAGTTTATTTACTTGAAGTAGTTGTGTGAAGGGGGTTTATCTTCTCCATGCACACGATTCATGAAACGTTGTAAACTTACCGATATCGGATTTGCAGTTCAGTCCATTATATCCACTTGCACAGTCGCAAATGTACGTATCGCCGTCAGTTGTGCAATTTCCACCATTTTGACATGGTGAGCTTTTACAAGGGTCTCGTACAAAAAAAATAATAATAGAGATTTAATACAGAGATATAAAAAACTAATGTTATAAGCTCTTTGAATTATCATCAACTTAATAATTGTCAAATTTGTAAAGGAAATCGGTAAAAAAATTAAAAAAATAGAGCGATTCCAAACACAGTAATATTTTGTTCAATCTAACCAGCCAATCACCATAACCTACACCTAAAGATTGCAAAACTTAGTTTTATTTTTTTTTTTTGCAAAAAGTGTTTGTCATCATTGACGGTCTTTACCATCCCAAACTTCTTGTGTTCCACTAGTGTCTCCTCCACACCAGACCTAGTGGTTTTCTGGTAAAATTATAAATATAGCCACCTCGGCCTAGAATTTATGTTTGTACTTCCATTTGTTTTTTGGTTAGTCTGTTAGTCTGTTGGTTTGTTCGTTTGTTCAGTCTGTTAGTTTGATAGTCTGTTAGTCAGTTTCTTAGTCTGTTAGTCTTTTGCCTGTCTGTAGGATACCTCAATAAGTATTGAACCGATTTTGATATTATTATTGGACAGTGAACTCGGGTGAAGAATAACGATATTTACTCGGAGCATATAACACCTATTAGCATATACCTCACAGGTGAATAGTGCTTTTTACGCAATCTGATTGGTTCCTCTAGCTCGGGATATCCGGCACTATTCACCTGCGGGCAAAACAAAATGGCGGCTGCTAGCCACTTCGCGTACTCGATATTTGTCGACAAAACAGTTTTTACAACTTTTGAATATATTATTGGCTATAAAATTGTAAAGAAACATGCCTGTGGAAACTCTAGATCTTCAACTTAATTTTGTTGATTTTCTCGTTATTCTACTACATCAGTCTTGTTTATCAACAAAATCTTCTGCTTCGGTAAACAAAGTAAAACAGGCCAGAATGTTAAACTTGTTATTTCATTTATAAGGTATATGCTAAAACAATTATTCACCTCAGTCTCGGTGAATTGTGCGGATATTCACCTTGCCGCTTTGTGGCTCGGGGAATATCCAGCACTATTCACTACCTTTGGCAAATACTTGAACAAAGAAATATTTTTTAGATTGGAGCAACCTTTATTCCTTTAATAGAGATTTTTGTTTTCAAAATGGTAAGGAGATGACGCCAAAGTAGTCATCACGAGGAACCGCACGATGTGTGAAAGGATTAAGAGAGCATCACATTACTTCATTTTTAATACATGCATAATGACTTATAATTAGCTATTTTGTTAATTGGTCCTGCTGTATAGCAGCGCGAAGTAATTAAATCCATGAAATGATGACAGCATTACGCGTTAATTGGTGAAGGGATTAGGGTGTGTTGTTTCTGGAGAACCGTGAGTTCAACTCACAGTGGAATTATGTGACCGTGCTGTTTGTCATGATTATCTATACAATATTTATTTGCAGGAGTGACATGACCCAATTATTCTATTAATGGTGTGTTTCAACAACATGTTCCATATAGTATGAGTTTTTCCGGAAAAATTCTCAGGTAGTTTATCTTGCCAAAAAGAGAGAGAAAGCCAAATGCCTACATAGACGTCATCTCATTACTATACTAGAAATGCGAATCGCCAAAAAACATTGAAGAATAGCTCCATTCAAAAAAAACAAAAAACTGAACAACTGTTTGCTCTATGTAGAACGTATTCAGATGATAAAAAATTGGGTTTATATGAACTTTAAGAACCCGCTGGAGGAAAAAAATACTGTATGCAGTCTCTGAATGACCTCAAATTATTAATAACGTCCATTTGAACCATTGAGAATAATGCCGCGGAAACGAGAAGGTTCGACTCTTAGTGTGACACTTTTTGACAACACTTTTAAACATGAAGCTTTCTTCTTTTTATCAGCATATTTCTTTCAAGTTTAAGTTTAGTCAAAGTGTTAGAATTAGAATTAGGTTCAAACTAAATAGAGTTTTTGTTGTTATTTTAATTCAAATATTCTACCATAAAAATTATATTTTCATCTTTCCGACAGGAATGGCTATTTCCAGGCCCCAAATAAAAACAGCGCAAGAAGGGCAGGGGCATTAACGTTTTCTAATAAGGAAGTATTTACAAAAATGCATGTAAAAGATGGCGAGGAGTTATTGCATTTATGTATTTCTAGTATAAATTTCTAATCACTTTTACTGATATAAAGGACCTTAACAATTTGAAAAATCTTATCTTGAGAAAAAAGCTTGCACTAAACATTCCTAAAAGCAAACACCACGTGACAGCGCACAGACACATACACGTTTTTCATAAAACTTTGTAACCTTACCAATCTTGACTTCGCAGTTCAGTCCATTATATCCACTTGCACATTTGCAAGTGTACGCATTTCCTTCTGAGATGCACTCTCCACCATTTTGACATAGTGAGCTTTTACATGGGTCTTAGATAAAAAGAAAAAATATAGAAAATTAATGCAAAGACATTAATAACTAACGTTAAACTCCTTGAGTGTCCATAGGCTTAATTGTCAAATCTATA
>OZ036012.1:1222527-1306372 GCA_964035015.1 Corallium rubrum
TTATTTCTTTCAGGTTTAAGTTTAGTCAAAGTGTTAGAATTAGAATTAGGCTCCAACTAAAGCTGGTCCGGTAAACGTACTAGCCCACAGAGATCTATAGGTGCCAATTGCCTATAGGGTTGTAGGCGCTATTTAATTTATTGAATTCTACCACAAAAAAAATGTTTACAATAGCAATTAAAAATAACATGTAGTAGACCAGTGTGAGAAAGTATTAAAAAAAAACCTTGAGGCTTATAACAATTATGATTTCCTCCTAGAGTTAAGTAAGTACAAAATTATGAAAAAGTATTTTGAAGATCACGGAAATTTAAGTATCAATTGTTAAACAGTAAAATGTTAATATAATAAAGTCAAAATAGGAAATAAATAAATTAACCTTAGAATATTACTCAGAATATAATTGATAAAAAAAAGCTTTGAGTTTTTCTGTAAAAGGTTTGAGACTAGTGCAATTGACAATTTGAGCAGCAAGATAGTTGAAGAGCTTTGGACCTTGGAATCTAATTGAAAACTGACAAATATTTGTTCCGTATAAAGTAATGGTAAATTAATTAATTCTTTGAACGTTTTCATGGCGATAAAGTAATATAAATAAGTTTTGTGGAAACACCACGTAAAATATTTCTTTGCTAAGCTTTCGGCCTGTTGACTCAGGCCTTCAATAAGTGAATAGTACAAAGTACGCAAGCAAGATTTGAAAAGGCAAAAGCTCGATTTGAATATGATTGCTATAGATTTGAATATTTAAAAAGCAACAAATGAAATTTGTGGTTTCCATGATAAATGTTCATCGAGAACAACTTCTAAAAATACACTTTCCTTTACCTGCTCAATCTGTTGTCCATCAATATTTAGATTTATATTGATGTAACTTTTGTTTTGTCTAGGTCTAAATATCATGAATTTTGTTTTCTTCAAATTGAGTGAAAGTTTGTTAGGCCTAAATTAGCCAACTCAAATATTAGCCAAAAAAGCGGGATCTTCATGCGAGTAAAATACATTTCAAAAAGAACAAAATCAACTGTAATACGTCTGGCAAGCTCCTTCACTCTTAAAATAAGAGCTTACAAATTTTCAAGGTCCTGCTTATATCTGTAAGAGTCATTTCAAATTTAATTTATTACAGAAAAATTATAAATTACTTTAAAACATCTTTAAAATTAAGCTATCCAATAACAAACAAATCTAATTTATAAGCCCAAAAACCGTCTCTCTTTGTTGGATCCTCCACATCCGTTTTATCAATTATTATTAGAGATTTATCTTCCAAAACTGTATGGCCTTTAACAAAATATGCGGACAAATGCTTCCCGCTATCCCCCCCCCCCCCCCGTATTGATTAAGACTACTCGAATAATTATTAAACCACTTCGAAATGATGTTATTCAGTTATTGTAGGCTACTCTCCACAAAAATGTTATCGCATTCTTTACACTTTATATAGAACAACCTCTTCAAAATCTGTATTTTTTTCTTCCTAATGGTAGGATTTAATAGATAATCTCTGGAAATATTTAAAGCTTTATCAAATTGAGTGTTGTCTAAAGAGCTGTGATAACCTTGATTAATGAGGTAATTTTTATATTCCGTACATCTTTCATTAAGAAAATTAGAAGTAGACATTATCCAAGCAGACACTTATTCAAAACCCACTGACAGCCATGTTTATTTACCTTCTTCTAGTGCTCGTCCGAGTCATTGTTTTAAAGCTATTGCTTATGGGGTAGCTCTAAGACTTCGTAGGAATTGTTCTACTTCTGATTTTCTTAATGAAAGATGTACGGAATATAAAAATTACCTCATTAATCAAGGTTATCACAGCTCTTTAGTCAACACTCAATTTGATAAATCTTTAAGTATTTCCAGAGATAATATCTTAAAACATACCATTAGGAAGAAAAAAATACTATTCCATTTCGTTATGGATTACAATCCTAAACTTCCTAATATGAGAAATATTCTTAACAAACACATGCATATTTTAGAATCTTCTTCCGAACTTCGGAATGTTTTTACGCTTAATTCTATTTTTCCTGCATTTCGGAGACCCAAAAATCTTAGAGATATATTGGCACCATCCAAATCCAAAATTCGTCATTGAGAAGGACCTGGTTTTTCTCTAAGAGGTTGTTTTAAGTGTAAGAGAGAGAGAGAAGTGTGATTTTTGCCAAAATTACCTTATTGAATCTCAAACATTTTATAGTTTTCAAACAAGTAAACATTATCGCATTAAAGATGTACTCACTTGTACTTCCAACAATATTATTTATCTTATTTCGTGTACTAAATGTCAAGTTTAGTACGTTGGATCTACATCTAATGAAGCCAAAATTAGATTTAGAAACCATAAGTCGTCGATCTATACCTTTAAACTTACATGTGAAGTTGCTATACACTTTAATAAAACTCCACATACGCTCGCTGATCTTTCATTTCAATTCATAGAATTAGTGCGCTCTTATAATACTTATAATATTGATAGCCTCCTTATTACCCGTGAAGCGTATTGGAGCGCGCAGTTGTTTACTCTTAAGCCTCGTGGACTTAATAATAGACAAGAATTTCATTAGCTTTATTGTGTAAATTTATGTTAATTTAGTTAATTATTCATATTTTTATGTCAAAACGGTATATAAGAACTGCCTTAGCTTTTCATACTTTCATGGTATATATAGCTATTGTACTGAGGAAGGTATATTTACCGAAACGTCTACGTCTAATAATAAAGGCCTATATATCAGAAGTTGTTGGTCTCTTTTCTCTTACTGCATATTCATATTTCAAGAAGACTGGCTACGAATCTCTTCATGAGATCCTTCAGGATATCGTCTTCCGTTGGCTCAAGCCTCTTCATTTACTTCTTCATTTATTTCTTCATATATATATATATATATACATATAGTGCCGGTACGAAAACCTATCCGATATAGTGTGAACAGACTCGGCACGAAACGGTAAATAATTAGGCCAAACAATACAACCCCGTGATACAACCAATCACCACGCTAACTGACTGACAGTCAGTCAGTCAGTCAGTCAGTCAGTCAGTCAGTCAGTCAGTCAGTCAGTCAGTCAGTCAGTCAGTCAGTCAGTCAGTCAGTCAGTCAGCCAGCCAGTCAGTCAGTCAGTCAGTCAGTCAGTCAGTCAGTCAGTCAGTCCGTCCGTCCGTCCGTCCGTCCGTCCGTCCGTCCGTCCGTCCGTCCGTCCCAGACAGACCTCGAACCTGCAAACTTTTGATGACCGGTTAGGCGCTCTAACCGTCAGCTACGTTACACCAAGCTCGCAAACGTACCACATGCACTACATGTATATACATACAACTAATCATTGATTATGCAACTAATCTAAACAAAAGCTAGAGGGTCCGAAACTTGGTGTGACACTTTGCGACAACGTTTTTGAACATCAAGTTTTCTTCTTTTTTGCAGTTACTTTCTTTTTTTCTGGTTTATTCAAATGGTTAGAATTATAATTAGACTCCAACTAACGCTGGTCCGGTTAGCGTACAGGTAGGTAGTCGCTATTGGGTCGGTTAACGTATAAACTAGAAAATAAACTCGGTTTCTAACCAGAGTTAAGGTATAGTCTAATGAGAGATGGTCTGGAAACTCAGCATAGTATAAGCGACCATCCAGTAGCAGCGTTTAGGTCCAATCACTCAACCTTGTTATTTAAATATTAATAAGCAAAAAACAAGACATTTGTGCACGTCCAAACTTATCTTACAATCAACATATGTTTACTATACAATAGTATGCCTAAGTATCTTTAGTACGTTAGTGTGTTTGTGATATGCAATTTACATTGTTCAGTCATCTGTTTATAGCGCAATAGAATATCCTCATGTGCGCCTCGCCCACCTAGTTTTGTTGTCGATAGGTTATCTAGAAGATTGCAGAAATCTCGAGATTCACTGAAACTTAATTGACGATAAATTTGGAAAAAGATATTTGACGACATCATTTGGAAAAACCGCGAAAGGACTGGACGGGTCTCTTTGGGAGTCATGCCTTTAAACCTCCACCGGTAAAGTCCGTCTCAATATAAAATCACAGCTCATTAAAATATTCTGATTGACTCTGGTAAGGTTTTTTGTTGGGGATATTGGTGCATGGTGTAAATATTCCACGCTTGCGGTTAAAATATAGAAAGAATAAAGCAAGAAGAATATCAAAGATCGTTTGAGATAAGAATGACTTCTATCTTTATTTAGACAATTATGGTTTACCGGAAAGAAAATTGCGACGGCGCGCAATCCTATTATAGTCTAGCTCCAAAGTTTTGAAAATTGGCAGTTATTCGCAGTTTAACAAAATAACGGACGGCAATTGCGCCTTAATTATCCTGGCCCAAAAATTGCAACACAAAAAGAAAAAGGAAAGAAAAGGATGCAACACGTTCGCACGCGCGCATTTAGAGATTTCTAAACACAACCACAATTTGTAAATACAGCAGTGTATAAACATACACACGCTTAATTAAAACTTGTAGTCTTACCGCGTTCACTTTCGCAGTTCTTTCCTTCATAACAACTTGGACACTTGCAATTGTACGTCTGTCCTTGTGATGTACACTGTCCCATATTTTGACATGGTGAGCTTGCACAGGGGTCTTATATAGAGAATAGAAAAGAAAAAATTAAATAAATTTTCAGAACCTATTTAAAGAACAAATAAGCTGTTTGGACTTCCTTGTTTTGTAATTAAGTTATCGGAAATTTACGATGGAAAATGGTTTGCAATCTGCTAATGCACCAGTCAACAGGTATAAAAAAACGAGTGCGATGATTGCAGAAAAAATGTTTGTCATGCAGACTTATAATAATAAGCAAAGTCACAGTTCGACTCATGTCGTACTTTTTTGTTCTTTACCCCCTCGCTGTGACGTAATATGTGATCTATTTAATATAGTACACACACACACATGTTAAATGTAATCAATTTATTAATTTTAAAAAAATTATATATATATAAACTTAAAACGTCTTGTGTCGCTACTCGGAGTTTCACGCGTTCATGCGATCATCAGGCAACTGATGATCGCATGAACGCGTGAAACTCCGATTAGCGACACGAGACGTTTTAAGTTTATATTATATTACATTACATTGCGTTGCGTTGCGTTGCGCACGCATCGCATCGCATTACATTACATTACATTACATTACATTATATTATATTATATTATATTATATTATATTATATTATATTTTATTATATTATATTATATTCCGCTCTACTTTTTTTAAGTATTGAGCACTCTTTATCCTTCAGTCAGTACTCTTTTAGTTTATATATATATATATATATATATATATATATATATATATATATATATATATATATATATGTATATATATATATATATATATATATATATATATATATATATATATATATATATATATAAGTTCAAAGACTCAACAGTTGTGACTAGACATTTTATTACTAGTTAGTTTCGTGCCACACGCGTATGGTGTGGTACTCTTCAGATAAAATGGTCTAATGACTAAGATGTAATTACACAGAGAATTATATAAGAATCTAGATAAGGAAGCTTGTTAAAGTTCTTAACGTTCATTTGTTAGTTTGAATTTTCAAAATTTTCAAAATGTAACCGTTTTTATGTAATGTTATACTATAAACATGAATAATCCACTTGAACTAATAGATAAGTGGTTGTCAAAAGAAAAATTAAAAAATGAACAAGAGCAGGTCCCGGAAGGCTTATATTGTGAAATTATGTTACAAAGTTCCTGAGGAGAAATTTATTAGCATGTCTGCATGATGACACGAGTTCGTTACGTTTGTTCAGAGTGGCCAGAGAAGGTTTACAAATAATGAAGTACTTCTCCCAAAGACATAGGCTGCATCTATTTGAAGTGTTGCTGTAAGGTCTAGCTTGTTTAAGGATTTTCCATTTAATGTTAAAGTCAACATTCTTATCTTTAAGCTCCCAGACATGTTTGCTTAGTTCGGTAGAGTGTTTCTTTTCTCGGTGCTTGAATGAGGTTTTGTGATTGGTGAATCTCGTTTTGAAGGTATTTGCAGTGAGGCCGACGTATGTTTGGTTAGGTTTGTTGTCGTTGGTGGTTACTGTAGCTTGGTATACAACTGATTTTGTAAGGCATTGGCCAAGCAAAGGACAGTTGTCGCGTTTTCTGCAGTTGCATTCGTTGGGTTTATGTTGGTCGGTCTTTGTAAGGATAGTTTTGTTATGTCCGTCGATAGTCTGTTTAATGTTGTTCATGCAGGTGTAGCTAATTTTGACTGTATTTCTGTTGAAAATTTTATGTAAACTGTGTTTGTTATGAAATTCTTCGTCAAGAATCTTGAGGAATGTCTGGCCGATGTTGGTGGCGACGTTCTTGCTATATGGTGGGTTGTACCATGTCACGTTTCTATGTCGTTTCCTCTGTTGGTTAGTGGGCACACTTGGTGATGGCGAAGGTCGAAATTTGAGTTGGTGACTGTACCCACTGTTTTCAAGGGATCTCTGGTACAGGGGTGCTGCACGGTTGAATGATTCTTCGTCAGACGAAATATCGGAGAGACGTTTGTTGATGGATTCTGGGATGTTCTTGATAATTACGGGTGGGTGGTTGGACTTGTTGTGGATGTACAAGGGTACGTTGTTAGGTTTGGTGTAGGGCATGTGTTTTCCACTGGTCAAATTGAGGGTTACATCTAGGAAGTTTACAGTTTTCTTGTTAGCTTCGATGGTAATTTTCAGGCCGTAATTGTTGAAAGTGGCGCACTTTAATATATATATATAATATATATATATAATATATATATATAATATATATATATAATATATATATATAATATATATAATATATATATATAATATATAATATATATATAATATATAATATATATATAATATATATATATATATATATATATATATATATAAAATTATGACTGTGGAGGAGGTTGTATATTTGATACAAAATCCTGCTGATTTAAATAAACTTTCAGTTCAATTTTCTCACCAAATATCATTCCTATCTTTAAGATTATTGACGAATACGAACCTTTACACCCATTCGTATCACAAGCACTTTACAACATCCGTGTCCGTGTTGTATCGAATATTCAATCTCTCGCCTTCGGCTCGAGCTTCTATCATCCGATACAACACGGTTGCTCATGTTGTAAATAGTATAGATTTATATATCATTATTTTTTCGATCCGTATCCCACCAAATCCTGCTTTCTGATTGGTTAACGTATGAGCCCGTACGGACCGTTCGAGATAATTTTTTTAATGTGTTTTATAGGCCGTAAACTTGATCGATTTTCATAACTATTTCGCTTTGCCACAGAAAAAATATATTCAACAGAGCTACGGGGATGCAAATGAGTTTTATTATCCAAATGGCTTTGACAACTTCGTGTGAAAACAGCGAATTTTAAAAGAAAGCGAGAATGCTGTGAAAAAACAAAATTTCAGCGAGCGACATTTATAATGTTTTAAAGTATTATTGCTCAACGACGTATGAAAACAGTTTAAAACAATAGGCAAAACATACATAAACTTGTGAACACAGTATTTTGAATCACTAAATGAAACTATGTAGAAGTATATATTTAAAAAAAAACATACCACGAGAGGACGGAAAAGCTGAAACCTTTTGATACTAAACTGTCATTCTTCTGTTGTCCAACTATACTCAACAAAACCGCTACCAGCCAAAAAACGAGCAAGCGACGAAGAAGAACGACGAAGAATCTTTATCATTTAAACTTTAAAAACACTAGATCTTCAAGTTTTGACTGTTTTTTTTTTGTCACAAAAGACGTTCCAAGCTTCCCGGTCAGACTGCATGTCGGCAGTTGTTTACTGTACGTGAATGTCAACTCGATTACGCAATTTAATTATGTTAATTTACCTAATCATGTAAATTATAAATCGTATGATATCGATTAACAAAAAAAATAAATATGTTATTTACCGTTTTGGTCTGTATAGAGAAATATTTCCCTCTGTCTCACAAACGACCCTCTGGCAGTTTTTGAGACCTCGGGAAATATTTCTCTATACGGAACCTCCCAGCCGGTAAATAACATATACATATATATATATATATATGCTTATTTACTATATTTAAATATTCGTTTATATATATATATATATATTCAAACAAACAAACAAACAAACAAACAAACAAACAAACAAACAAACAAACAAACAAACAAACAAACAAACAAACAAACAAACAAACAAAGCAACAAACCATCAAACCAACAAACCAACAAACCAACAAACAAACGAACGAACGAACGAACGAACGAACGAACGAACGAACGAACGAACGAACGAACGAACGAACGAACGAACGAACGAACAAACAAAGTGTTGTTCGCGTAATGTCGAAAAGTGCTCAATACAAATATAGAGCGAAAATACAATAAGTGGGTTTACCTCAAATCTTGATGGTCGCTACTGTCAGTTTCACGCTGGGCGATCTTCAGGCGCATATATATATATTTCATTTATGAGGTATATGCTAAAACAATTATTCACCTCAGTGTCGGTGAATAGTGCTGGATATTCACCTCGCCGAAGCGGCTCGGTGAATATCCAGCACTATTCACCTCCACTTCGGTGAATAATTGTTAAATATATATATATATATATATATATATATATATATATATATATATATTTAACAATTATTCACCGAAGTGGAGGTGAATAGTGCTGGATATTCACCGAGCCGCTTCGGCGAGGTGAATATCCAGCACTATTCACCGACACTGAGGTGAATAATTGTTTTAGCATATACCTCATAAATGAAATAACAAGTTTAACATTCTTAACTTATATTTTTCGGTATTTTATACAAGACACGGCCGCTAGCAACTTGGACACTTGGCGTACTCGATATTTGTCGACAAAACAGTTTTTTAATACAACTTTTGAATATATTAATGGCTAGAAAACTGTAAAGAAACATACCTGTGGACACTCTTCTACTTAATATATATATATATATATATATATATATATATATATATATATATATGCTAAATATATATATATATATATATATATATATATATATATATATATATATATATATATATATATATATGGTTTCTACTACATCAGCCTTGTTTATCATCAACAAAATCTCCTGCTTCAGTAAACAAAGCAAAACTGGCCGCCATTTTGTTTTGCCCACAGGTGAATTGTGTATGATATCCTGAAATTGAGGAGCCAATGAGATTGCGTAAAACGCAATATTCACCTGCGAGGTATATACTACATACCACATACTAACTACCTTCTACCACATACTACATACTACAAACTACGTACTAAACGCTACACGCTACACGCTACACACTATACAGTATACACTATATATTATACAGTATACAGTATACCCCACCATACACCACTATGCACCACCATACACCACCATACACCATACGGCATATACACCATACACCAAACATCATACACCAAACACCATACATCCTACACCATGCACTAAACACTAAACACTAAACACTATACACTAAACACTAAACACTAAACAATACACATCTAATATATAATATGTATATATTATATATGAGATCCCAATTTTTGTTAAGTTATTTTTAGATTTCACGAGGTAATCTCGCGCGTACTAAACCGCTACACGCTACACACTACACACTACACACTGCACACTATACACTATACACTATACACTATGCACTATACACTATCAGTTAATACCCCGAGAGGTATTAACTGATGCGGAGCGGACGTGTCCGAGTGAGCTCCGCAATGCCAAAACAAGTAACTGTAGAATCTTTGACTGAGCTTTGGGAAAATACATTTCTCCCAAACATTAGAGAAGAATTGAAGTCGGAGATAGCTGAACTAAAGCTAGAAATAAAAAATTTAAATGCCAAATGCAGTGAGATTGAAAAATCGCAGAAGTTTTTATCGAACGAGTTCGATAACCTTTTACAATCGCTTCGATCAACTAAGAGAGAGATAATAGACATTTCTACTAAAGTAAAGGATCTTGAAGAGCGAACAGCGGCGTTGGGCGATTCTAACTACGATCTGAATGCAACGTTGGATGATTTACAACAATACATTCGTCGTGATTGTGTTGAAGTGACCGGCATTCCTGTCCTTCCCGTTGACAGCCCGAAGCAACTTGCAGCTGAACTTGGCGGCCTACTAGGTCTTGATATTAACGATGAACATATCTCAATCGCACATCGACTATCCCCAACGAAGAAGAACAACAAGGGGCGAATGATTATTAAATTTGTACATCGACATACAAAGGATGAATTCTATAAGCGGAGAAATATGCTTGTTGGAAAGTCAACAAAGGACCTTCCACTAATTGCACAAGAATATGGGAAGAGTATACACAGTGCTGACAAGATTTTTATCAACGAATCTTTGACTCCTTATCGCAAAAGGTTATTTGGCCGCATTAATGAATACCGCAGGATTAACAAGTGGAAGTTCATCTGGACTGTAAATGGGAAAATCTTGTTACGTGAATCCGATAGCTCAAGAGTATTCAGCTTCACCACCAATGAGCAGTTTGAAGATTTTAAACAACAATCTTAAATAACAATGCGTGAACAGGTAGCAGAATGTAAATTTATATTAACATGGCTGTGACAAGTGAGTGTGATCTATTGTTAAATCTACCGTTTTATAACCTAAACGATAGAGAGTTGAACTCTCTATTTGGTATATGGTTAAGAGAACTAGATTTAGAGACTGATTTGTATAATTTATTCTCCAACCCAGACAAAAACGATGAAACTGATCCTGACCTTATGCTTAACAATTTAACCTCTAATTATTATTCGGTATCAAATTTAAATATGGTTTTGAATAGTGTAGGGCCAAAAGCATTATCTCTTTTTCATTGTAACGTGCGTAGCTTACCAAAAAATTTAACATTGATTAATGACCTAATTTATACTCTCTCTTCAAAACCTGATGTACTGGCTCTAACCGAGACCAGGCTTAACGAAAATACTGTAAGTAACATTGATCTCCTTGGTTACCAATTTTATCATACTGATTCATTAACTGCAGCAGGCGGTGCAGGTATTTATGTCTCTCAAAATTTGAAATCAATTCCAAGGCCTGATATAAAATTAAACATTGAATCAGTCGAATCCTGTTGGATCGAAATTGATCCTGGTAATAATGCCTTAAACCATATAATGATAGGCTGTATATATAGGCATCCAAAATCAAATATTGAAATCTTTACTGAACAGCTCGAAGAGTTGCTTCAGTATATAAATCAACGTAAATACGATGTTTATATATTAGGCGATTTTAATATTGATTTTTTCAAATATACAAATCATCAACCTACTGAAAAATATCTGGATATGTTATACTCGAATAATATAACTCCTGTTATTACTAAACCCACTAGAATAACTAATCATACTAAGACATTGATTGACCATATTTATACAAACAAATCCACCTCTCAACTAACATCTGGAATCGCACTTGCTGATATATCAGATCATCTTCCAGTGTTTTGTATCGCTAATATACCAATTAAACGAAACAAAGAAAAAAAGTTTTACAGAGATTATAAACACTTCAATAAACAGTCTTACTTAAATGATATGCAGAATATTGATTGGAACGTCACTGTAAATGAAAATGATGATCTTAATCAATATACAGAAAAAGTTATACATGTTATTACGGAACTGAGTGATCGACATGCCCCCATAAGAGAGGTGCCACGAAGTAAACTTAAACAAATTACTAAACCTTGGATTACTAATGGTATATTAAAGTCTATCAAAACCAAACAAAAAATGTATCGCACCCATTTCCATAGTAACAATATGGAAAAAGTGATGCAGTACAAGAAATATTCAAACAAACTTAATAAGATAAAAATGGAAAGCAAGAATCGATATTTCAATGGGCAATTTGAGAGGTGCAAAAATAATTTAAAAGCCACTTGGAAATTAATTGGAGCACTTATTAAGCGGAAAACTAAAGGTCAACAATACCCTACTAGAATAATAAGAAATAATAAGGCATATACAACAAATCCGGATATAGCCAATCAGTTCAATGAACATTTTATCAATGTAGGCCCAAACCTTGATAAATCAATTGAATCTACAAATATAAATCCTTTAGATTATATACAAAATTCACCTGTGACAAGCTTTGTAATGTCACCAGTTACTGAAGTACAAGTCCTTGAACAATTTTCATCTTTAGATGGCAATAAAGCTTCTATTAGTATACCTAATAGTATGATAAAAATAGCAGCTCCTGTGATTTCACCCATTTTTACTCATATATTTAACGAATCTATTATAACAGGTATTGTTCCCGATATTTTAAAAATTTCGAGAGTTACACCAACTTACAAAAGTGGTATTACCACAGATCCCTTGAACTATCGCCCAATATCCACATTGTCTCCTTTTGCTAAAGTCCTTGAAAGATTAGTTTTCGATCAGCTAGAGTCATTTTTTGAAAAAAATAATATTATTTACAAATATCAATTTGGCTTTAGGAAAAGACATTCTACCGAACAAGCAATACTAGAAATTACTGACAGTTTGAAAACTGCAATTGACAATAAACAGATTACATGTGGCTTATTTTTGGACTTCTCGAAAGCCTTTGATACAGTTAATCACCAAATTCTTCTTTCTAAATTAAATAAGTATGGTATACGTGGTACCCCTCTTGCATGGCTCACTGATTACTTAAATAACCGACAACAGTACGTGAAAATAGGAAATGTGGACTCAAATAAATTACAAATGACCTGTGGTGTACCACAGGGTTCAACACTGGGACCACTTTTATTCTTAATTTATATAAATGACATGCCTAATTGTTCTAAAAAGCTTTCTTTTCGAATATTTGCTGATGATACGAATGTCTTTTATACCAGTAAATGCGTTCAGGAAGTTGAAAGTGTAATGAATGAGGAATTATTACATCTTCAACGTTACTGCGCAACAAACAGACTTTCTATAAATTTTAAAAAAACTAATTTTATGCTGATAACTTCTCAAAAGAAAAGAATTCCAGATATTCAAATTGGAAATATCGAACAAAAAGATCACATTAAGTATTTAGGCATATATATTGATAAATATATTAATTGGGAACAACAAATTAAACATGTTAAATGTAAAATGGCAAAAAATACGGGAATCCTGAATAAACTAAGGTATTACCTTGATTTGAATATGCTGAAGCAACTTTACTATACTTTAGTGTATCCTTATATTACATATGGCCTTATGAGCTGGGGCAACACATACACTACAAAACTAATGAAAATCCGAACTTGTCAAAACAAATGTATTAGAAACATTTTTTTCGCAAATAAGAGAGAAAGTGCCACACCCTATTATAATCTCTTAGGAATTTTGAAATTTGATAATATCTTCAAACTAAAAACTGCTATATTTACTTATAAAATTCTAAATGAAAACGACAATGTACCATCGGTGTTCTTCAATTCCATATCAACAGCTTCTTCTTGTCATAATTATAATACTAGATTCGCTGCCAAACGAAACTTTAGCCGACCGATGGCTCATACAAACTATGGAATACATACATTTAAATTCATGTCTTCTAAAATTTGGGAATCAATTGATTTAAATATTAAACGCTCAGAATCAGCACACCAATTTAAAAAACAATATATGAACTGTCTCTTATCTACCCAAACGTAATATATCAGATCTGATTTCTCAGCTTTTCTCTTGTTCACGTCCGCTGCACTTAATGTAGTTAATTCACTGTAGGCAGTGGTCAACTCGAAAGCCTTGTGCTACTTTGACCACTGCGCACATCTCAGAACCATTAATAATGATCTTAATTTGTTATATATATATCCAAATCTAATACTTTTATTTTCTATAATTATACCTGTAACTAAATTAAATGTGCAAATCATTAAAAATCTGAAAATCTGAAATCTATACACCATACACCACCATACACCACCATACACCAGCATACACCATACACCATTTCGTATGGCAATTCTTCGACAAAACGTACTTCACTCCGACAGTCCTATGACTTTTTCCCACCATTTTCTTTTTCCGAAACTAGTAATGTGACTTTTTCCCACCATTTTGTTTTTCCGAAAGTAACGTGTAAACCGCCACGCAAAATTCACGATAGGTGTCACATACTATGAGTATCGTTTGATGATTGGCGAAATCGAGATCTAAAAATAACTTAACACTTTGAGGCATAGATCTCTCCCTGTGCTGAATAAAATCGTCTGGCATTAGTCGGAATAAACCTTAAAGACTCGTCGTCAGGCTGATCAACGTGTTAAGAGAAATTAGGATGGACTAGACCATTACTATACATTCCCTCTCTCACCTTTCTCACAACGGGCTTTATATCCTGGAGGACACGAGCATCTGAATGGTGGATTATCGCGTTCGTAAGTGCCATCATTAAGGCATGGAGACGAAGCGCATGTATTGGCTGAAAAAAACCCAAAGAAATTGTAAATGGTAGAACTAAATCAGTTTTGAAAAAGCACATTGACAAAGTTTCACCAATTAATTGGGTGCAAATTATTTAGCCTGTGTCCAGCCTGAATATACACTCTGTATATCTGGGCTGTACGCACAGGCTAAAAATATGAGGATTTGAACAGTTTTAAGATTTAATATTCGTCTTGTATAAAAATAACAGAACCAAAGACCAGTTATTAAAAATGAAACACATATATTTGGTCAACATTGGTAATCTCAAATACTATTTCCAAATAAAAAATAACTCGTATTTTAGGTTGCGAAAATGAATTATAGACCATTAGTTCGTTTTAAGTGATTATAATTTATCACGTACTTAAATACCTTGGGTGCCAGAGGTTCTTCGGTTATTACTTTGTGTTTCGCCCACGAATATGCATTAGGGTTAGGGTTAGAGTTAGGGTTAGGATTGGGGTTGGGGTTGGGGTAGAATTAGAATTGGGATTAGGATTAGGTTTGAGGATTAGGGTGTTTTCAGGGTCAGAGTCAGAGAATAAAATATTCGTGCGCGAAACCACGCTCGCAGGGGGGTTAGTAGGGGATTATAGGGGATATATTTGAGGGAGTAAGAAGAACCTCTGGACCAGAGCGGGATTCCTCTGATCCCGCCGAACCAATCAAAATGCTAAGATGACATTTTTAGTCAGAAATTTGGATGTAAATTCTGATTGGTCAAAACAAAAAAAAACATATCCAACGAGCTGTTTTATTGAATATCGAACGCTTACGTAATCGTCCAAAAGTTGACATAATTATGCAAGCGTCTGTCAATATTTCATATGATTCACAAACGCAAACAAACAATTCTGCTGTTGGTTCATCGTTTTACATGTAAACAAAGGTTTCTTTGGTAAAATGACTTTACTTTCTCGCGAAGATTTCTCTGAGTGTGTGGTAATGTTTTAAAGCATTTCCCTGAGGTTTGCCAGCTCAGTGAGAATCAAGCTGAATGTCTGTTCAATTTCATGCAACAACGTGATGTCTTCTTTGCCATGTTACCAACTGGTTTTGGAAAATCTTTAATTTTCCAACTGGTTCCAGCTATGTGTCAAGAGCTTTATGATATTGGCTACACACTTTCCCGAAAAATGCTGTAATGCTCGTGTTGTGTCCGTTGATTTATTTGATCGAGTCACACATGAAGGAATTAAAGCGACGTCAGCGACGAGACGTCTTCGTCATTGAAAAAAAAATATATATATTTTATATATATATATATATATATATATATATATATATATATATATATATATATATATATATATATATATATATAACAAGATAGCATCGTTGAAATATATCCTGTAAGTATGTTGTTAGAAATCTATAAGCTTTCATTTGAAGTGTAGTTCAAATCGTTCAAGTTCTAATTAAACATCTGAAATTCTATAACCGACTTCATGTGAGACGTTAAGTAAATAAATTTTTTATATATTATTGAGTGAACATTTTGGACATTTGAAAAAATTCCATATAACCCAGAAACATAAGCCATACATCAAAGGGAAGCTTATGAAATTTATAACAACATACGTACAAGATAGCGTTCAACAATGCATAGTTTGGAAGTTATAACTGTCTGAGTGTCTGCATGACAGGTAACAGACGGCGGATTTTAAAGTTTATAGTGAATATCGGGCAGCGTCACGTCGCCCGAACTAAAATCAAACCAGTTTTAGTAAATTTCAGAAATTTTTAGTGGTCTAATGTATAGAAGACTGTCGAGACGATAGCATTATTACTTGTTTGAGAAATACAAAATAGAGTTGACTCCCCTTGGGTACGGCGGTTTCAAATTTCAAATCAAAACAGTAAAACACGGCTCGGTGTTCCAGTGGTTTTTCGCGCTCGCCTTCCGGGTTGGCCCCTCCCACTTTACCGCCTGGCTTCCTTGTGTGCCCCTGTTATCCCCCGTGAGCGTCGAAAAACCTCTGGCACCCAGGGTAGTACTTAAAGGGAAAATGGCAAGAATATGATGTACACTGTATATCAATAATCGAGAGTACGGATAATATATTACAATTATCTGTTTATTTAAATGATTTTATCTGATTTGCAAAACATGATTCATTTTGTAGTTACGGTTTTACGATTGTGACTCATACCCCCCATCAGACGAAAAAGATGGCGGCGATACATTTCACCACAATGTTTTATTACCTCAAATTAGGTTAAGTAACAACTAAACATTGTTTGTCACGCAAAGATGGATTAAGTAAGCAAGAACTTCATTCCTACCAAAGTTCATCTTTTTAAAAACCTCCAAATAATTCTACGTGAAACAAAGGATTGTGGTTAAACGATAGCTAATGTTATGGACAAAGATGCATACATGCACAAGCGCGGTATTTTAAGTAATAACATATCATAACATAATAACTTTATTCAAGATTTGAAAAAAAAAATTTAAAAAATACAAATACAATCTTGAAAAGGAAATCGTGAGGTTAGCCCTATATAACAATTCCTAAACATAAACATACAAAATGAAGAAACAAAAGTCATAAAGTGTATCAATCAATCAAGGAAATAAATTATCTAAGTGTTCATTAATTTTTTAAGACCACTCTTAAACTGCTGAAGATTTTCCGCTTCAGCAATTTTTCGTGGAAGATTATTCGACCTACTTATTATTCTAATAAAAAATGAATACTTATAACAATTTACCTTTGCAGCTTTAAGGTGCAACTTATACTTGTGGCTTGCTCTAGTACGATTGTCCTTAGCTAGTATAATAAAAAAAAATTTATCAAAAATAAGACCGTTTAGGCCATAGATTGACTTATAGCATTCCACAAGTGAGAAGTACTCTCTACGTTTTTCAAGCGTTGGCCATTTTAATAGGCCACAACGCTCTTCGTACGACATTGCTGTAGATCAAAACGTGAAGCTCTTCGTTGAACCTTTTCTAATGCGACAATATCTTCAACTAGGTACGGGCGCCAGACTGGTGCTGCATATTCAATAACAGGTCGTACAAGAGATTTATATAAGGTTGAAAATACATCTTGATTTTTAGTGCCAACAGTGCATTTGATTATTCCTAAAACTTTGTTAGCTTTGTTTACCGTAATGCTCACATGTTCACCCCAAGATAAATCCCGTGTAATATTAACTCCCAAATCTTTCACGCTATCAACAGACTTGAGATGTTTTCCTAACGAATAATTAGGTTTAGTTGTGTCTTTTCTGTGTGTTATACGCATGCATGAAATAAATCATTAAATAATGCGCATGAAATATTAATTAAATAATGTGTTAATAGTATGAAATGAGATTTAGTATAGCCACAAAACCGTTGCCAGCTTCCCATTTAATGTTGTCCATCAAAATTACACCTAGTTAAGTACCTAGCTTATTTCTTTAGGGAAGTTGCTATAAAATCCTATTTCCAAAGACCCTGATTAAAAGGGACAAACCATGACTTTTTTTATTTTTTAGCGCCTGTACCTCCGCGAACTATTTCTTTTATTAATATTAAACTATTTTATCTAATTATGTTTGAAATCAATTTCTTTGATTTTATCAGCATTCGCAAACAATTTTTATAAACATTCAACTCCCCCCCCCCCCCCCTCCCTCCAGAAAAATAATGGTTTCACCGATCTAAGCTCACCTGTTTTTAAACTCGCTTCTTTACATGTACATCAGCAAACGCTTGTACTTCAATTAACACCATATATAGGAGACGTTGTTCGGTTTTGCATTTTGTTGTGTTTAAGAAAATCTGCACACTATACTTCTATTCGCTTAAGTCGGCGTCTCAAATACGAACTACCAGATTTACGTTAGTGTTTTCGGAATGCGTTAAAAATGAATAGTTTGCGATTTAAAGTGTTTATAAAGTAAAGTACTTGCTGCCATATTTTGTTTTAATAAACAGAAGACCATAATTATGAGGAACATTCGCCAAAAGTCCTAAAGGAATTCGGAGAATTGTCTTCGAGCAATGAACTCTCAACGTTTGCCATTGTTAATTGTTTTTAGAGGAATCTAGGCCTTCGCGCGCGCGCGGTTCTAATGATTGTTTGGTTTGACATGGACACAAAAATAAACCACGGCAGAGTATATCATTTCGTTTACGCAATGTTAAAATTTCTTGACATGTTAACAAGCGTTGACATAGTCCTCAAACGTGTCAGATATTGAAATAAAATAAGGCTAAAAGCAGTTTGTTGCCGTATTAATTAACGTTGGCACTTTAAGTGAACGGAAAAATCTCTTCCGAAGACGTCGTCTTTGCGACAAAAAATTACTCTATTTTTAAAAGGAGTCAAAACAACTCTTTCCAATGGCATGATCGTATACATTTTGTTACTGTCTAATAGTAGTAACACAACAATTAAATTTTACCTGAGATACGTCTCTTCTTCATTATTCCTGCTTCTTCACCAAATTTAAAGGCGAAATTATGTACTTCACCATGCTCCGGCTTCATACTCATGGCTAATGCTATAACAGTCGAGAAATTCTCAAGGTCCGATAAACCTAGTATAACTTCAAGTAAATATATATACAGTTAAAAGACTTACCCAAGAAGGAGGTAGAAACAAAGTAAAGAAAGAGAATAAATGCAAAAATATTCATTGTCCAAGATCTTCAAATAACGTTTTGGTTGCTGAGTGGTCGCTGGACTTTAATAGAATTCGTTAATATGTCTTGGCTTTTTATACTGTTGGTGTTTGGTGATTAGACCCATGATACGTGCATGCAAAAGGAGCTGAAGTGTAACTGTTGACAGGATGTTTGCCAAAAATCACTCATGTATAATCGATGTCATTTTAGAAATAATAAGACCAATATAAGGTGCGATATAATGTGTCACTTAGAGTCCACTTGAATTTTTTTAGTCAAAGTTAGAAACGTCACCGAGTATAATGGCAAGGTCAATTATTGTGTTATGTAAATGCTCTTAAGATAGATATAGTCACAGATATTGAAAGATACTGTCCCTCACATTTTTCTTACACCAACCGAACCAACGAAGAGCGTTAGCTTGCAATCACAGAGTGAATTGCTTGACATTTTAAAGAAAATTATTCAGTTAGATTGTTCATTATTATGATATACAGATATTATTTTAGTTTTCCCAAATAAAGCAGTTATAAGTTAAAAATAGGATTAAAAGTAAATTGCATGACTGCTAGATGAATATTATTTAAATATTTCACCGCCAAATTCACCAAGTCCGGAACTGTGCGTTATGAAAAAAATAAAAAACTGTCGTTACAATAGATTTCGTTAAAACAATTGCTCGCACCAAGTTCTTACAAATATTAAAGATAATATTTAAAATAAATGTATTTATATGACATCGATGACAATTTCGGTTCTTCAACGGTTATACATTGAGTAGATAACCTGGTGTTTTTAAAAGGCTTCTTTACTTGCTACTCATTTGTTATTAATTATTCCATACCAAAATAACGCTGCCGTCAAACTGGCTACCCTTTTTCTTTGTACCCTTTTTCAAACACGCTCAGTGGCATTATAAGTGGGATTTATCTGTACAATACCTGGAAATTATTAATCGATCTTGGAACATGGGTTTAGATTCGCTTACTCCTTTTGTAAAGTTTGTGTATTAGCAAGTGTGGCCAAAGAAAGCTTATTAATATTTCGGAAAAATAGGCCTTTGGTTAAAACTTTCAAACTACGGTCACTATTTCACTACAGCTGAGCACCATACCGCAGGTTATCGAACTATAAAGGCTTAGCCAGACTGGTTAGATCAATATTTGATCGATTTCGATGCCCTCGTGCTTCCTTAGAGATTCAACGAAGACGCTAAAAAGCGTTTAATTATTGTTTTCTTAAAATGATACTCGTATTTTTGCACCCCATGCATCAGTGTGCATTGCACACACGCTACGATTTTAGTCAGTCGATCTGTATTGGCCGAACGGTAAATTTGGGGCTTACGGTCAAAATCGTTACGTGTGCGGTGTCAATACAGAGCGATTTTATTCGGCCGATTTTTGCCGTAAAATATCAAACTGGTTTGATATTGTCCGATTAAAATTACAGGAATGTCTTAATTCGTATGGTAACCTTGAAGTAATATATCATACATGAGGACGAGTGTTTCATCAGGATATCCAAACACCGAGGCGTTTGTTGAAAAACCGAGGCGAAGCCGAGGTTTTGAACAAACTTCGAGGTGTTTTGATATCCTGATGAGACACTCCTCCGAGTGTATGATATAGCATCTCAAACAAATCAGTATTTTAGAGAAAATCAGGGTAAATGTTTGCTTAATTTATGTAATTTCTTCCTCCGATATCCAAACCACCGACACGGTACTGATTTTCTTTGTGTTTTCCTCATGAGTTAATAATGAGTTTGAGATGCAAAGGTAAAAGCTTACGGCGACAATTCGAAATATCTTCAAACGATTCATCCTTATTCTAGAATACTAATTAAAACCAGCAAGAAAACGGCTGTCTACATAAAAAGACTGTTTACATGGGAAGCGAGGTGGGACGTTTTTGGCAAGGTTAGGAACTCAAATCCTCAGAAAAGAACATCCAATATATACTGTTGTCACGAAGTCTGTATCTATAATTGTTTCAAGGAATGAGCACAATAAAGACAGCTTTTGTCTTTTTGTCTAGTTCCGACGCGATTAAAATGCTATCCAACGCTTGAGTTAAAGGATGAGTGTCCAGCTGATGCATTGAGCGCTTGTGTTTTCGTTTTAATATGGGAAACTGGCATCTAACTACCGCAATATATTAAGTTCCTCATTGTTTGGTTCTCTGCCGATGATATTATAAGCTTAGAAAAGTCGTTTGAATCGATTTCATAGCGATGTCTGACTCAGAATTTTTCGAAAATAATTATAAACGACACCCCACGAATCTGTCAGCGTGTTCTATTCGCAACGGCTTTGATTACAACGGCCTTTCAAGTACATATTTCGTTGTGTATAACACTTCTGTATGCTGCACAGTAAATTCTAAGGAGTAGAAATAACTCCATCAGTAGAATTAAAACTACTCCACCAGTAGGAGTTAAATGGAGAAGAGTTATTTCAACTCCAAAAATGGAGTAAATTCTAGCATTGTGGAGTTGAAATCACTCCCGAAAGAGGAGTTGAAATTAATAGCTAGATTATAATGTACTCTTACAGCGGAGTTGATTCAACTACGCATAATTAAAATAACTCTATCAATGGAGTAATATCAACTCCATATTAGAGCTGAAAGTACTCCTCCCTGCAAGAGTTGATATAACTCCTGAATAATAGTTAAAATAACTCCATCAACGGGGTAAAATCAACTCCTTATTAGAGTTGAAAGCACTCCTCCCTGAGCTGATGACTCCTGAATAATAGTTAAAATAACTCCATCAACGGGGTAAAATCAACTCCTTGTTAGAGATGAAAGTAGTCTTGCTTGCGAGAGTTGATATAACTCCTGAATAATAGTTAAAATAACTCTATCAACGGAGTAATATCAACTCCATATTAGAGTTGAAAGTACTCTTTCCTGCAAGAGTTGATATAAATTATTGAATAATAGTTAAAATCACTCTATCAACGGAGTAAAATCAACTCAATATTAAGGCGGTTTTCCACAAGGCGACATTTGTCGACCGACTCGACATTTTTCTTTTGTCTTGGCTAATTAGTTCCACTCCAGATCGAGCTTGCGAGACAAAAGAAGATGTCGCTTCGCCCGACATTTTTCGCCTAGTGGAAAACCGCCTTTAGAGTAAAAAATAATCTTTCCTGCAAGAATTAATTTGACTCTTGAATAATAGAAACTACACTGGTCTTACTGGGATCTCACGCAATACATTACAGTCAAGACAGCAATTAATACGAGACGTCGTCTACTCTGGCCTGAAAATATAATGTAGTTCAAGGTACTGTACTATAGCAAATCTTAAGTAATTTCCATGCTTCTGTAGTTTATTTAAAAGGCATAAATTGCTAAAATTTGAACCATTCTACCTTGTTTATATTTTATACATGTATTGCTTTTGTGTCGTTCGTTTTGATGGTTGTATATATAGATGGCTCATGATGCTAAACCAATAAATTACTATAGACTACTTTTTGAAAACATGCAAACATTTTATTATATTAGCACCCAGGTTACCCTAACACCTGGATTACCCTAGCACCGGTTACCCTAACTCTCGTACATATCTTGTTATTTTGTTTGCCAAGTTTACAAGCGTGCTAGGGTAACCCCATCATGCCACTATGGTTACTGTATTAGCCGGGTTGGGTTTTGTCCTTGTAAACGCATTTGGTAGGGATAACTCACTTACCCGGGACAACTTTTTACTAGTTCCAGGCTTTTTTGCCTTCTTGTTATTAGTGCTTTGTAACCACATCTAATAAAGTTGACCCGGGAAGCAGGGTGACTCTACCTGTGAAATTTTGCTTGTAAACCCGGGAACATTGACCCGGGTGCTAAGGTAACCCATGTAAATAGGGTAACCCTACCTCTTTGGCCCTAAACAGGCCCAATAATCAATAGATCGTTTTCATCTGACGTCACGGCGGCCATATTGGTGTACCAAAACAATGAAATGGCGGCCATATTGGTGTACGATATGGGAATTAGCTCTTTCTTCTTCAAATATTTCGTATTGTTTCACCACCCCAATGGGGCCACGGATCACGTGAGTGAAAACGATCTATTGTAGCTAATTATATTGTTTCACAATTTGTTATCAACGTACTGTAAATGCTAATGTTATATTAATTGCCTAGTTTAATATTTCAAATTTTAATCTTATTATTTGTTCTTCAGTTCAAATCGGTATATATCGTTCACATTGTGGCTTATTATCCATGCAACAGCAAGATTACTGAATATACATGTATACAAGTGAGTATATATATTTGTGTTGTATGAAAATTGTTCTTTGTAAATTAGTCTTTACAATTATTATTAATTTATTGCATGTTAAATATTTATGTTACAAGGCTCAAAATAATGTTCAACACTATGCCAGTCAAATAACAGGGCAGATCTACATTTTGGCCTTTCTTTGACTGGTATCCGGTTGTTATTTTGGTTTCTGTTTACGACTATATTCAGTATCCTGCCATAATGAAAATATTCATACATATAAGGAGGCCGGTGTTTATATCAAAGCGAGCCAACCTGGGTACCCAGGTTAGCCCGTTTTGCCGAGACCTGAGTTTTTTCCCAATGTAAATATGATTGACCGGGTTGACTCACCTACCCGAGCTGCCACTAAATTAAAACAATTTTTTTTCCTATTTAAAACAATGAGATATTGTGTCTTCCCAGAACTGATAAATTATGCAATTATTGCAACAAGAAAGCCAGCCTGCCCATATGTGAGCTGTAGCATGGCCTTCTTGTGCATAAACACAAAAATCATCTCACATCTCACCAAATCAGGCTAGCTTGGATACCAGGGATGGCTCGCCTCTATATAAAACACTCCCTAAAGTAGAATATTTTTTTGGATTATATATATAGTCTAATAATTAGCAGATTATCATAATATAATACTTATTAGAACTTAGATTCAAATTAATTCAAATTAAATACAAGTCCCTTAATTTATATTTCTCTTTTAGTTTTAGGAAAGCATGTATGGTTCCACTTGGTCTACTATGCTTGTCAGTTGTATAAAATATTTACGATCAATTCTACTTGTCGGGGGTGGCGGTGGGGGGGGGGGGGGGGGGGGGGGGGGGGGGGGGTGGGGTGAGGTGGGGGATGAACTTGCTGGAAAACAGTCTGAAACATTTTGACGTATACTGGTCATACCTTTTCTAGTTGCGATGAGAATGTCAATTGTGCAGCAAAGTATTGTTCAGTTGCATGCAGATATGAACAAATTCTACAAATATATACATGTACGTAGATTTTACCCCTTCCATTGTTGCATGTCGTCCACCTTTCCCACCGAATGTCCTGTCGGAACTCTTCAAGTGATTGCGCGCATATTAGCACAGGGGCCAGAGGGGTCAAATATGAGTTACATTTTTTGAACGTCTTACCTTTGAGAACTGATGAATTAATCGACAAACCCGGATTTTCCACTCGTACGCGGCTTGGCAATCCAGATATCCGGGTTTATGTGCATTGATCCATAAGTTATCAAAGATAAACTTTAAGGTAAGACGTTCAGTATAAAGTGTAACTCGTATTTGACTCCTCTGCTCCATGTCATCCCGGCCGCACAAAGTGAGATCTCGGCTTAGCGGGCGGGCTCAGGTCTCATAATACATAAAACTTAGATATTTTATGTACCTCTTCGCAAAAACGAGCCACATGCAATTTACATTTCAAACAATACTTAATTGTATTTAAACAGCAAACAAATTTTTGATATTCTGAGACTTGCCAAATGGCATATACATGCAGTACGTCACATTGTCATAAACTTTAACGCTACACGCCTAACGGGTTTAAATCGCTAGTAACTTTTGCACAAGCTATTTCAAATTGTAATCAGATCGTCGATAAATATATTGCAGCAAAATAGCAGCTACCAAATTTTAGCATAAATTGCCAATGACCTGTGATTAGAATTTACTGCACGACTATTTAGTATTTAGATTTAATGTTCAATAAAGGGGTACACACGTTGACTTCGTGAATATTTAAACAATATTGAAAATTGGCGATTCGAGTCCTTCGTGGGGAAAAATTAACGCAAAATCCAAATGTATAAAACAGCGCAACAGCAGTCACAACAGCAGAGCCATTCTTCAGCTGAGGAAATATTCGTATCAGTATAGCGTTTCTACAAGTTGATTAACAGCTATATTGATTTGAATTCAAATAACAAACATTCCAGCTCACGGGAAAGTGATCCAAACGACGATTAAAGACGAATCCGACAAAAACAGGCGAGATATACTTCTTACTCCAAACGTTTTCCTATGATTTTAACAAGGATAAATAGGCATGGGCGTGCGCACGTCCCAATGGTTTTCCTTCCTCTGCATGAAGGCGAAAAGGACCTTGAACTCCCCTACTGCTTTTCACAATTTTGTTCTTTTAATTTCTGCCTATATTATAGGATGTCTGGTGATTATAATTAAAAACGGATGTGGCTGTTGTTAATATCGCTCTAATGATTTTCCAATGACGACACTAGCAGTTTGTTCTCAAATATTCGTTATGAATTCCATGTTTGTTTGTTTTTAATTTTTTAACGACTTATTATGGAATTAATTATATAATGATGGAAGTATTAGTATATCTAGGCTTATGGTGTTCTTACCTTAAGCAGATATAATCATGTGCTGTGTAACCTATTATTCTGCTCGCTTGAATGTCGTATGAGGTGATCGAACCCTCCAATGAGCTGCAAAATATCTGCCCCAGCGATTGCTGTGCATTCAACTCGCAGTATTATTGTATTTCGTAGCTGGTTTAGGCATCATGCCTGGTCCCTTGTCGGAAGTAAGATGACTCTGGTACATAGTTACATTTAGATCATCGCCAGACGATCGATTGCATGTTGTACGTCAGGGCATTTGAATGTTGAAATATTTATCTACAATACTGTGTTAACTTTGTGTATTTTCAAATAGTGATTATGAATGACCCTTTCGTGGATTGCCACATTTCTTGCACATTGGTGCTTTTCTTTTGCTTGGACTTGCAGCTTTCTCTTGGACATTGGTCTCTAATTGATGTTGTTCTGCAACTATTTAATGCAAAATTTACTTATGGGTACCATTACACATCTTCACCGTTTCATTAGTTATTACCTGTTTGATTAAAAAATGTGTTATACAATTTTAGAAACAAAATAACCTGAGGGAAAAAGTTCTGTAACAATTCTTCCTCTTTTCTCCTGATGCTTTATGGCATCGTCCCGTCCCAGGCGATTAACAAATTATGCAGTAAGTGGTTTGGGGGTCCTTCATTTGTATGTATTATACACATCCTTCATTTCTCCCAAAGGCATATTAAACAACAACCTCTTCAGGTCCGTCACATACCCTACAAATAAAATGTAGATAAGTGTAAGTACTAGAGAGGCATGGTTATTGCAGGACTCTATTGTTTGAGAACTGTTTTCAATGTTCATTTCCTGACTTTTCAGTTAAAATGACTAGTACCGGTAATCATATGGGAATGTATAGAGAATATTCTTACCATATGTGGGAGCAATAGCAATTTCACGAACCAGCTCTTCACCGAGTTTCTACTTCGGGTATGTCACTTTAATATAACATTTCCCTGCTTTGTTTTTGTTTTTACTCCTGGGCCACATTCTCATTAAAATGTAGACATCCTATTATTATGTGTCTACAAAATGTGATACAATCAAAAAAGGAAATCCAAAGTTAAAGAGAACAGAGGACAGTTTCATAAGCATTGACACCTGGTCTTACAGTCAATGTCAGTGTCGTAACTGTCCTTAAAACAATAAATTTGAACAGCTTTAACGTCAGACCTTGGTTCTAAGCCCAGGTGTTAAGGTTTTTAATGTTTATGCAAGTTACTGCCCCCAGGGTTGAAAAAATGTAACTATGCCAGATAACTACATTATAATATTTTCACAATTCTCAATATTAATCCTAATGAGAAATTGAGAATAATACCTGCAGTATGTAGCCAGTGGTTGAGGGTTGCGTGAATGCCCTCCAAACAACTTGTCTGTGCCTCTGATGACATCTTTCGGACATCATTAATGACATTCTTTTTGGTGAGGATGGCCTTAAATTTCTCATGAGATTTACTGCCTGTAGATGACACAAAATGTGCAACACACATTAGTAAGTACCCTCGTCCGTCTGTCTGACTGTCTGTCTGTCTGTCTGTCTGTCTGTCTGTCTGTCTGTCTGTCTGTCTGTCTGTCTGTCTGTCTGTCTGTCTGTCTGTCTGTCTGCCTGCCTGCCTGCCTGCCTGCCTGCCTGCCTGACTGCCTGCCTGACTGCCTGACTGCCTGCCTGCCTGCCTGCCTGTCTGTCTGTCTGTCTGTCTGTCTGTCTGTCTGTCTGTCTGTCTGTCTGTCTGTCTGTCTGTCTGTCTGTCCGTCCGTCCGTCCGTCCGTCCGTCCGTCTGTCTGTCTGTCTGCCCGTCCGTCCGCCCGTCCGCCTGCTCACAGTGCAAGCAGACTACTTACATGTAGTAAGCTGTTTTAGTCTATAAATAAAACATATTTTATATACATACAATATTTGATCCATTTTCTGCGCTGGAGTTCACCATGGACACATTTAGGGTACAGCTTGTCTGGTTGGTTCTTGTGTTTGTTACAGACGTGGTACAAGAATGACTTCCATTTGGCAACAATTAGATCTCCAAAACCTGCCTTTGTGGATGTTGCACACCAGTAAAGGTGAGTCTTGATGGCTTTGGTCCACTTCTTAAGAATAGCACATGAAATCTCTTTGCTGGCTTTAACTACCTTTTTAAGGATAGATTTGGCAATGTGCCAAATGTCAAAGAAGTGAGTGGTCTCTTTTTCAGATGTTCTGATCCATTTGGCAATACCACGATGCCGGTCAGAAATGAAAACCTTAATTTTCACCCCTGACTCCTTCAGGTGTGCAAAACCACGTTTTGCACCGGCCAATTCCATAGCATTGCTACTGCCAGTCTCGTTAGCCTGTAAGAATAAAGGCTAAGGTCATGCTAGGCAAGAATAGGTTAAATACATTGCGGGGTATGGTTATATTGTTATATGTTATATGGTTACATTTATATTCGTTATCTAACATGGAGAAGTTCAGGTGAAGTTTCATATAAATCCCGAAATGACATCACATAGATTATTGGTATGAAAAAGGGTAAGCTTATGTTTAAATTTCGGGATTTTTATATGACACGTAAGCCATAAGTTAAGTGGAACAAGAATTCTAAAACCGTTAAGCTCACCTGTAGTAATTCAAAGTGAACGATCTTCTGAAGATCACAACACAGAAAACTATATGCTCCATATTTGGCACTATTATTCATACACTCATATCTTCCATCACCACACCACACCACACCAGGAGACGTTGGTCATACTCTTCACTATCCCAATCATTGATGCTTTGCATGTTTCCCAATGTCTCAAGATAACAGCGAAAAGGAATTTTGTCTGGTGGTGATAGTAGGTTCTTGCAGAATATCCAGCAAGTCCCATGTGCTTAAATACTAATAAAATCTTAATAACAGACGCACCAGCTGTGAGTACGGCAAAACTCAACAGTAAATTTCCAGCCGGGTATCTTCCAAGTCCTAATGGTTGACTATGCCACTTGAAAGTTTCACCACATTTGTTACAATGTTGCTGTACTGTTGCCATAGTTCCACGGACTTTCATAGAAACAGATGAACTCTCTCCCTTGCATTTGAAACAAAACATAGAGAATAAGGACATCAATACTGAGTAAAACACAACAAACTTCGGTTCATCCACATGTGATGTGCCTGGTTCCACCCTGTAAGAACAACAAAAGAGCAGATACTGTATCAGTTAAGTTATTAAATAAATGATACCCATTTTAATATGTGATCATGCTTGACATCTCTTCTGGATGTTGACTCCACAGATTCTTCTTCGACTTTATCCATGTCTTCCTCCTCAGTTTCATACTAGTCTGGATCATCCTCTTCCGGCTGTTTTTTCTCCTCTTCTTGCTCATCATCATCGGCATCACAATAGTTGTCACAATCCATATCACTCACAGAAGTCTTGTGCAGTTTTGATCCACTACCCAAATCTTCATTTTCTTCCCAAGTACAGTCTCCACTGTTACTGCTCACAACTATTGACTGAATTAGCAAAGAGAAACATACAGTCAAATTTGGTCATTTCTTATCCATAAAGCATTTGTGTGTTTACACTGTTTACCTTTCTACAGTGCATATAAACAATGTTGTGTTTATATTAGATAGTCCACTCATAGCTCCTTCAGTTGATTGTTCTCCGCTTTTAAACTTTGTATCTGTTCATTCTGAGACATCAACCGACGTTTTAGCTCCCAATTTGTTTTCTGGAGAACGAGTATCTTTTTCTTGAGAGTACAACTGTCAACACTGATGCCCCGTCTGATGGTAGTATCACATGAAGATGTCGACACCGTGGTACATGTTGAGGATGGAGTCGATTCTTCCTGTCCTTTATCTTCAGAAGAATTTATTTCCACGCCAACGTCAACCTCCTTTTCGTCAGTTTCAGTTTCGGTGACAGACTCGGACTCACATTTCTCCAAGGATTTCTCATCTGACGGTAACTTGCTCTCCGCGTTCGTCATCTGAGCACTTTCTTCAGCTTTCTCCTCCACCCGAAATAACTGATAAAAAGATATTAAAATACTATTCACCAAACGATTACGCTTCATTTCCTTTTCGTACGGCACTGCAAAGTTTAACTGATTAAAATCTGCATAAAAAGGACATATTAACGCAGTTTATTGAAATGACGGCTTACCTTTATTTGACGACGCGCGGATTCAGGAATAAGCTTAAATAATTCTTGGGGAATGACGGAATCCACAGAGGGCACTGACCCTGGATTCAAATATATTGATCTAGGTTTGAGCGGAGAAGGGATACCAAAAGAATAGCGCTGTGAATAGAAAAATGGTTCAAAGTGGGCTGAGCAGATAACAGAGAACTCAGTTGGGGGAAAATTGGGGCGATGTTTACGAACAAATCTTGTCCACATTCTCCACTCTTTTGGGTTTTTTCTCTTGTTAGGAAACTTATGCATTGAAATAAAAAACAGCACCCAGTGCACCACAAAGGCAGTTCTTCCCTCCCCTGTTCTTCGTTGAGTTCGTTCTTGACGCCATTTTGTAAACAATAAATACGAGCGCTGTCCATCTGCATGCGTCATCAGTGTCTGTCTGACCGCGCGACAGATTTCGCAAAAAGCAAGTTAATTTATAAATCTTTGACACGCTGTAACTCGAAAAATATTTCGCAGAATGGCACCAATTTGTTTTTCCCTATTCTCCCTTAACAACAACAACCTACCTACTGGACTTATACTCATTACCATAGATGTCAAAAGTCTGTACACTAACATACCAAATGATGAAGGCACTAAAGCCTGCATTGATATGCTTAAAGAACACAATTATACAACTGACGCCAACATAGACCATATCACCAACACACTTTCACTTATACTGAACAATAACTTTTTCTCCTTCAACAATGACTACTACCTACAAACACATGGCACAGCCATGGGTTCCCCAATGGCCCCTACTTATGCTAACATTTTCATGTCAGTCCTGGAAAATCAAATGCTCCTTAATGCACCTAATGGTCTCACTCCAATTGAATGGATAAGATTCATTGATGACGTTTTTGCTTTGTGGACCCATGGAATTGAAACACTTTTACAATTCTTCGACTATCTCAATACATTCCACCCAACCATTAAATTTGACTATGACTACTCTGACAAATCAGTTAACTTCCTTGACACTACTATTTACCTCAATCAAAACAATCAACTTCTTTCTGACCTCTATACCAAACCTACAGACAGGACTCTACTTCTTCACAATGATTCCTTTCACCCAACAACTTGCAAAGAAGGTATAATCTACAGCCAAGCACTTAGATATCGCCGTATCATTACAGATGACGAACGAGCAAAAACGACTCAACAATCTTTCTGTTATATTAATTAACAGGGGATACAAACTCGACACCATCAACAAAGCATTTCAACGAGTCACACAACACTCACAACACGACATACTACACAAAGACAAACCTGATAAATCCATTAACAGCCCCATTTTCCCCACCCCTTACAACACTAACACTACACACATAGGACAAATTTTACGGAAACACTGGCACCTAATTGAAAACGATTGCACATTGAGCATTCTCTGGCCAGAAGCTCCAATAGTGGCATATCAAAAAAACAAAAACCTCAAAGACTCTCTTGTACGTGCCAAACTAAGAACCAACTCTACTCCTGACAACAACACACTATAACCCCTACTACACTACACGAACCTTGGTCAATTATCTAAATACTCTGCTATCAGTCTATATGTACCACTACAAGAGGAACCATTACCCATGTGGAATGTACAGTTTAACATTTCCCAAGATTCTGGCTGCAAGTCTCTCAGGGAAAACTATATCCGACTCCCCACCAACATCAGAGGAAATCAGATATGGATCACCAGCGAATCACTACGTAGAACATTAACCACCATTCACAAACACTGGAAGAAATACTTACAAAATCAATAACCTGCAAGAACTATTTAATAGCACCTAATCATAATTGAACTAATCATTACAAATAGCCTGGAAGAACTACTTATAAATACTCTGGAAGGGATCACTATCAATGAGTTTCTTCAATCAACATACAATATTAACTTCCTCCAATAATGATTATTTATCTTAAATATATATATTTTGTAAGCTGTCCATCATAATCACTCTAATTACTTTTTTCACTTACGTATCTACAACCACACCACTACCAGCATTCGTATATTCACATACCACTTACCTACACCACTATTCGCTCACAAATGACCTCTCACCTCCTTATATGTGAACCACACATCCACTACCACCCATACCACACAACTCTTCCACTACCAGTACACCAATACAATCAGTTTATAAGCATCAACTGACCTTACCTACCCCAGACCTCTACTACACCTTAATATTCCTGTACCTCCCCCTTATTCGATGTCGGTTTTTATTTATTCACACAGTCTGCTCGTCATCTCTAATTACCTCATGCTTATAATTGACAGCAATGACCTCTGTCACTCAACCTACAATTGTACACCATCACAATAACACCTTGTCCTTGACCTTTATCTTCCCTGCAAACCACCCACCACCCACTTCTTTCTGTATGGTTACAGTTGTTGCCAGCTCGGCCATATTTGCAATATAATGCCTCCTTAAAAACAAGTCAACTCACCCTTCAACTTACAATCACTCCCTCTCAAACACTTCACACACACACACACACACTCACTCACTCACTCACTCACTCACTCACTCACTCACTCACTCACTCACTCACTCACTCACTCACTCACTCACTCACTCACTCACTCACTCACTCACTCACTCACTCACTCACGCACACACAAAAACATAAATTCACTTATACAGACACATTATGATGGACAGTTAGCCTTATAGTTACTTCAACCATGTCATTCACTTATTTTATTCCCTTAATCCGTTTAAATATACATAACCAAGCAACTATGTGTACAAGGGTGGACAACCACCTCTACCAACATTAAGTTAACTACTAATACTGTACTTTGTTTAAACGCTACCTTGGTCCTACACACCTCACTGTAAATATAACTTTGTAATTCATTAGTTTTGCACTTTCTTGTTTACCTCAGTTGATATCCATAATTCACCAAGATACAATCCACTTATAACACGGGTGGCGTGTGCTGTTAGGGCGCTGCCTCTCACCAAAAGTTAAGCCCGGTTCGACGGGGTTAGTACTTGGATGGGTGACCGTCAGGGAATAACCCTGTTCTCGAACTTGGAACACTCATGTGAGTAGAGTTAATTGGTCTCTCTTGTGCTTCGAGGGTTTTTCGCCGGGTTTTCCAGTTTTCCTCCCTCCATAAAATCAACACCTAGGTCTGTGATTCGTGGTCTGACATGTGTGTCATAAATGTGTCGTAGGGCGGCTGCTTCTAACGCCTTTAATATGCCTTCGACTCGGAAACTTGAAATTTAGTAATGTAAATTGCTCTTGAAAAGCCCCTTGTGGGGAAGAAGTAATTAAAATCTGTATTCTGAATTCTGTATAATGCTTACCTCTTTTGCTAGATAGGATGCCCTTTAAGGCCACAGAGTAATACTCTATTTTCTCAAATTCACCTTAATAACCGCTTCAACAACCATTAATCTGCCCTACGGTCTTGTACTGTCCAAACTCGCCCAGAGAGCATCTCACTAGCACAATATTATCCCTACATGACCCTACGATTACCCCTAGAACCTTGACCTTCCCCACTACCCCTACCCCCCCCCCCCCCCCCAACTCCTACATAAACACGCGCACCTTTATCTATAACCTGGTAACGCATGATGCAACACACTTAACCCTGCAACAACATACGTACGTCCTCAGTGCGCATTCGGAGACTGACGACTGAGGAGCACAATTCTTTTCTTTTCTACGCTTTACTACGAGCTTACGACAAACAAGAACGGTTCTTTCATCCTTTTCTGCCCAACCCGTGATGCTGAGATGCGTTGGATTTAATAAGAAAGCAAGCAACAAGTTCGGTTAGCACTCTCTTTATCTCTATTATTGTTATAATGTTATTATTCTTGTCTAACTATTTACTTAATCACATTGACTCCCAACCCCAAATCCCTGCTGATGAGACCAATTCAGAAGGTCGAAACGTGCGTCCAGGGTTGTGTCCTAAGATCCTGCTTGCATTTTACTCATACGTTACAAATCTTTTCCTTTTCTGATGTATTCACATGATTCTTAAACATGATATCTACACTGCATGTCCAACAGCGGTTCCGCGTCACTTTTTCATACGCAAAATAGCCAGAGGCTAATTGCGCTTATTATTCAAATTCCCTCCTAATCTCTCCCTCGTTTTTCAACATTACACAACTAAAACTCCACTTTGTGGTTCCCATTAACTACTCTTTAACCTATAAAAAATTGCTGAGAGTGAAAATAACTCTTCACTAAGAGTGAAAATAAGTCTTTACTGAGAGTGAAAATAACTCTTCAATAAAAGTGAAAATAACTCTTTACTGAGAGTGAAAATAACTCTTTACGAAGAGTGAAAATAACTCTTTACTGAGAGTGAAAATAACTCTTTACTAAGAGTGAAAATAACTGATTAATAATAGTAAAAATAACTGTTTACTGAGAGTGAAAATAACTCTTTACTAAGAGTGAAAATAACTCTGTAATAAGAGTGAAGATAACTCTTTAATAAGAGTGAAAATAACTCTTTAATAAGAGTGAAAATAACTATTTAATAAGAGTAAAAATAACTCTCTTCATTACCAGAAATTTGGGACAAGATGGTGGCGCGCTTGCGTATTAAGTACCATAATAATGGAGATTCTCAACAGTAAATAATAAGGAGAGCACATAATAATTCAAATTTTGCTTAAACGGTGACATATTTCTTCTTTGCCCGACTCTATTTGACTTCAGCATGGACTAAGGAACAGTTATAACTAAAAAACCTTTGCTTACCTCGACGAAAAAGTACTTCCCTAGCTCGTCTTATTTTTGCACTGAAAGCGCCACTATCCATAGTGTTAGCCATAGCAATCTTCGCCAACAGGTTCTAGAAATTGGTCAAATTAACCAACAACGTTACGGGCGATGCGAAGTGCCCGACTCGCGTTGCATTCGGCATGAGTCAGTCTACTTCGAGAGCACATAATGGTCCTCATTTGTCTCTAGCATAGTACTTCCAAAAGCGTTTGAACTTGCTTGATTTCACAGTCATTATCGTCGTTTACAGGTTGTTTGTATATACATACATGCACGATTTAGGCAAATTCTAATGAACTCAATGACCTGAATAATGAGAAACACTAGAATACAGTAGAATCACACGCATTAGAAATTCTACAATACATAATTAAATTCCCATTCGCCCGGTAAGTCCGGTCGGAGATTGTCCCATGTTGGCGGTTTGGAGTATCCATTTGTATGTATATATATATATATATATATATATATATATATATATATATATATATATATATTAATCTTTAGTTAGCAGGTGTTGCACCTGAAGAGCGGTCTGCCGAAATGCATAGTGTTTTTTTCTATAGTTTTAAAGTTTTTAAATACTATAAAGTTTATCTGTTAATCTTCTCATAGTTTGTTTCTTACTCTTCTTACTTTCTCATAGTTCACCTCATACTTTGCTAATTTCCTCGTAGTGTGTTTATAAGCCATTCACCATGGTTAATACGTTCTTCCATCCTGTATTTAAATATATATATATATATATATATATATATATATATATATATATATATATTTATTTATTTATTTATTTATTTATTTATTTATTTATTTATATTAGCTATGTGCATTCATTCGCCCAGTCTTGGAATATGCTTCATCCGTATGGCACTTCTCTCTTCCACAATCTCTCTCTGACCAAATTGAACACATACAAAAACGTGCACTAAAGATCGCTTTTCCCCAGTCCTGATATGCTATCTCACTGGAGAACGCTAGCCTTCCTACATTGTTCCAGCGAAGAGAAAATCAGTGTTTGTCACTTTATACGAACATTCATCAACACCCAGATAACAAGTTGAGAAAACTCCTTCCTAATACTTCATCCCACAAGTACCGTCTGAGAAACGTACGCACTTACCCACTACATAAATGTAGAACTGAACGTTACAAAAACAGTTTTATCCCTAAATGCGTTAGCAATTGGGATCTATCTTAGTTTTTATTTTGTCTTATATTTTATAACTTCTACATAATAGTTTTTGATTTAACTTATCCTTACCCTGCTTAACTTCTCACTCGTTGTAATATCGAGTTTTTTAAATTATCATGAATTTACAAAGTGATAGTTTTTAATAAATCATTCATTCATTCATATGTAATGATCAACGGAGACCATGTTGGGGATCCGTGGGGTGATGGTGGTTAAAAGGGTACAAGTGTTTCAGTGTAGTTCTTTACGTCAAAAACATCATTTTCGTTCGAGTTTGAGTACAAAACTACAAAAGTTCGGAGAAGAAAAAATGTTTATAGGCTAGCTAGAAATGTTGAGACGTATTCAAGGGAAAGACAAGAGAAAGAAACAAGCGAACGAACGAAGGGAACAGGCCGAACAGCACAAGGCCAGAGCAAGATACAAGGAGAACTACAGTATAAGCGTCGGACTGCGGAGAGAGGAACAGCGAAGAGCGAGGCTAGAAATTATGCCAGAAACACAAACACAGCAAAAAGAATAGCACAAGAGAAAGAGAGACAGCGAAGAGAAAAACTTGAATTTGTGACTGAGAGATGGTACGAAGGTACGGAGATATTTTTTAAAACATTTATTCATTAATAACAAAAGAAAACGTATTTAAACAATACATGTACATGTACTGTACAATCATGTAGAGTATTTGACATTTTCATACATTCATTGTACTGCACATTGTTTTGTATAGTCTTTATATTTCTAGATGTATGCATTATGATTTATAATAAATTCATCAATTGGAGTAATGCCTAGCTATTCCTCCCTGGAATGTCAGGCATAATTTGCAAACTTTTTATGCCTGGCAGTGGGGCATTTATCTCCAGTACGGTTCGAGGTACTGTTTACCTAAAGCTGAAAAAATTCTGGCTGCTAATTTAGTCACATACTTGCTGTGGTATAAGCCAATTAAACAGCAATACAACTGGGTTGTCAAAATATTGTATTTTGTGCAAAAAGACAATATAATTTGTACTGGCATGCTACAATGGGAGGTACCGGACTCCCACCCAGATCGAGAATCTTGGCAAGATCTTGGCAAGATCTTGGCAAGATCGTGCCAAGATCTTGGCAAGATCGTGCCAAGATTTTTCAAAAATCCTGCAAGATCTTGTCATGATCTTGCAGGATCTTGCAAGATCTTGGCAAGATTTTGGCAAGATCTTGGCAGGATCTTGGCAAGATCTTGGCAAGATCTTACAGGATCTTCCCAAGATCTTGGCAAGATATTACATGATCTTCCCAAGATCTTGGCATGATCTTACAAGATCTTGGCAAGAATTTGCAAGATCTTGCCAAGATCTTACAGGATCTTCCCAAGATCTTGGCATGATCTTACAAGATCTTGGCAAGAATTGGCAAGATCTTGCCAAGATGTTACAGAATTTTGGTAAGAATTTTCAAGATCTTGGTGGATCTTGGCAAAGATTTACAAGATCTTTCCAGGTTATCGGAAGATCTTGGCAAGAATTTTCAAGATCTTGCCAAGATCTTACAGGATCTTGCCAAGAATATACAAGATCTTGGCAAGAATTTTCAAGATCTTGGCAAGAAGTTGCAAGATCTTGGCAAGAATATGCAAGATCTTGCCAGGATCTTACAGGATCTTGCAAGCAAGAATTTTCAAGATCTTCTAATTAATTTGACAAGAACTTGCAGAAGCTGGACAATCTGAATAATGACAAAAATGAATGACAAGATGTTTCTTTTAAAGATCACAACACAATCTAGACAGGTTAAGAGAAGATTAATAAAACTCAACAATCATAATTCATTTTTAAATTTATATTATACTTTCATGGAATCAATGTAATATGTCAATGTATAAAATAAATATAAATAAGAATGGTGCATGGTTTTCAACACAAAATGACACCATCAAGTAACACAGGCTCATGCACTGTAAATAAAAATACATGTATATTAAAAACTGATTCAGTGTTCAGTAAATGAAAAGAAAGTTTGAGAATTGGTTCTATTACTAAGAAGTCCATGTTTAACTGGTCTTGATTATTCAGTACATGTATTGGCCTTGGTTTGACTATTTCGCACTTTTTGATTTCCTCACAGTGTTGTGGCATTTTCGATTCACACATCAACAATCATCTGGTGACACTTTTTAATATATTTGGGAATGTATTTAGCTTTCAGGATATCTACATAAAAACAAATTAAAAAGTAAAATAATTACCAGCTTCCCAGGTAAAATAACAATTCTAAGGCACATCTGAAAGCTTGTAGTTGAGTTACATGTACTCTAAAAGCCATTTCATTATCAATATTGCATTTATTATTATTTATTATTATTATTAGTCATACAGTATATTAAATTTATATACTTAGCACTGGCTGACTTTATATTGTAGAACGTTTGTAGCAGTTGTGGTTAAATGTAGAAAATTACATACCAAACATTTTTGTCACTCTCACTGGTTCCAGTGGTACTTTGGGGTATCTTGTTTGGAAAACAATTCCACCTTCCAGTTCAGGCAACTCGACGACTATTACAGGTAATTGCACATTTTCCAAGTTAACCCTTTGGTGGTACAATTTACTGTCACAAGATTGCCACTGTAACATAATAAAGAACACGAGCAAAGAACTCAATAAATTTTAGAAAATGATTAAAGTGTCCATGAAGTGAAAAATTTGTTGTATTTTTGCATTTTTGTTGTTTTAATAAACAGAGGAGAACCCACTGAAAATTTGAAGAAAATCTGGTATAAAATCTCTCAAAATGATCAACTCTCAAAATTTGCCGCGGTAGATCGTCCATTGTTTTTATGCATAGTTGTCCACTCAAACCCCGGGACATTTTTTCTCCATAAACGAACTAGCAAGAGCAAAATTTGAGAGTTAAGAGCGTAAAGACCATACATCAGATTTTCTGCAAATTCTCGGTCAATGTTCCTCTGTTCATTAAAACAATTCACTTCACACACACTTTCAAGGCCACAAATTAATATTAAATGTATATATTTGGACACGCCATGGAATGAAAACATTGACTAAAGAATAAAGCAAACGCACGACAATACAGTTGAATGTAGCCAAGGGCAAGGCGGAAAGGCGGAAAAATACTAGTCTGTAATTATTGTCTTTTAATATTCATATTGGCGTAGCGCCATTCCTTGATGTGTTGCGTGCGGCGCAACATTAACCTTGGTTATAAGTCAAATAGAAATAAATTGTTTAGCTCTATCACGCATGGCTCTGTTTAGCTCTATCACGCATGGCTCTGTTTAGCTCTATCACGCATGGATCTGTTTAGCTCTATCTCGCATGGCTCTCCGAGACGCAGACAGAGCACAAAAATAAAGTTGTTCGACAACAACGATGCGCATGAAAGGGTTATTAACCATGAAGACTTCTCCCCTTGACGAGTAAAATCGTATGGCGTTAACTCATTCCTGTTCGAGAGCTTCCCCAGAGGTGAATAAAATCGTCTGGCGTTAGCCAGAATAAAAAACTAAAGACCGATTCGGACCGAAACGAGTTTATAAGACAGAGTAAAAGTATAAACTAAGTTGTTCGACAACAACAATGCGCATTAACGCATGAAAGGGTTAAGACCGCCAATCGGTTTTTGTGTCTTCGACGTAGAGAATCAATAATATCGCGAAATAACGTTTAAGCATTTGTTAACATTATGATCAGAAGAAAAGGAGAGTTTCGTTTGAAATATTATTTCAAATTGATTGCGCTCCGGCTTTTAGTTCGCTGCAGGAGGTAACCGAGAGCAAATAACACGATGTCTATGATTTTATTAAATGTAAACTACGTATGGAGTCGTTAAATGTTGTAATATAAAACAAACAACGAACTTACCTTCAGAAATCTAGTTCGGCAAGTCATTTCAAACGTTTCTCTCGATTTTGCATGGATAGTGAGCGGATTTAATTAACTGCACGGCGCGACATTCTGAACAAGAATGCAGGGTGTTGGGTGTTGGCATGTATGACAAGTTGACAAGCGCCTGGCATCTGGAAATGCACGTGATGGTTTTATAACAAAGTTATTGGTTAGAAAAGAATAAAGCGCGGAAATCGCACATCTTCAAATCTTATCGGATATAAAGAAATGTCAAATGCGTCAAGTGGGTCTCCGGTTGTTTTGCCCCGAAGCCAACCATTCGGCATTGCGATATTACAGTATTATAGTTATCTTATTAGTCGTCAAACAAAAGTAAATAATAACTCTACGAATAAACGAAATGGTACTACATGTATTTGAAAATCAACTGATTGTGACCTAGTGCGTAATGACTAACGCTATTATTAAGTCTTTGTTTATGCATATATTTACATTGGCAAGATCATGGCAAGATCATGGCAAGGTCTTGGCAAGATCTTGGCAAGATCTTGGCAAGATCATGGAAAGATCTTGGCAAGAACTTGGAATTATCATATTAAAATTATATATTAAATCTTGGCAAGATCTTGGCAAGATCATGGCAAGATCTTGGCAAGATCATGGCAAATCATGGCAAGATATTGGCAAGATCTTGGCAAGATCATGGCAAGATCTTGGCAAGATCTTGGAATTATCATATTAAAATTATATATTAAATCTTGGCAGGATCTTGGCAAGATCATGGCAAGATCATGGCAAGATCTTGGCAAGATCATGGCAAATCATGGCAAGATATTGGCAAGATCTTGGCAAGATCATGGCAAGATCTTGGCAAGATCTTGGAATTATCATATTAAAATTATATATTAAATCTTGGCAAGATCTTGGCAAGATTATGGCAAGATCTTGGCATGATCATATTAAAACTATATAATACTTGGCAAGATCATATAAAGATCTTGGCAAGATCATTGCAATATAATGACAAGATCATAGTATATGTTATGAACTCCTTGTAAAACTTTGCCAAGATCATAAAATTAAAATTATATATTAAATCTTGGCACGATCTTGGCAAGATCTTGGCAAGACCTTGGCAAGATCTTGGCAAAATTATATAAAAAAATCTTGGCAAGATCCTGGCAAGATCTTGGCAAGAAAATAATATTTTTGAATCTTGGCAAGGTCTTGGCAAGATCGCCAAGATCTTGGCAAGATCTTGGAATTATCATATTAAAATTATATTAAATCTTGGCAAGATCTTGGCAAGATCATGGCAAGATCTTGGCAAGATCATGGCAAGATCATGGCAAGATCATGGCAAGATCATGGCAAGATCATGGCAAATCATGGCAAGATATTGGCAAGATCTTGGCAAGATCATATTAAAACTATATAATACTTGGCAAGATCATATAAAGATCTTGGCAAGATCATTGCAATATAATGACAAGATCATAGTATATGTTATGAACTCCTTGTAAAACTTTGCCAAGATCATAAAATTAAAATTATATATTAAATCTTGGCACGATCTTGGCAAGATCTTGGCAAGACCTTGGCAAGATCTTGGCAAAATTATATAAAAAAATCTTGGCAAGATCCTGGCAAGATCTTGGCAAGAAAATAATATTTTTGAATCTTGGCAAGGTCTTGGCAAGATCGCCAAGATCTTGGCAAGATCTTGGAATTATCATATTAAAATTATATTAAATCTTGGCAAGATCTTGGCAAGATCATGGCAAGATCTTGGCAAGATCATGGCAAGATCATGGCAAGATCATGGCAAGATCTTGGCAAGATCTTGGAATTATCATATTAAAATTATATATTAAATCTTGGCAAGATCTTGGCAAGATTATGGCAAGATCTTGGCATGATCATATTAAAACTATATAATAAATCTTGGCAAGATCTTGGCAAGATCATATAAAGATCTTGGCAAGATCATTGCAATATAATGACAACATCATAGTATATGTTATGAACTCCTTGTAAAACTTTGGCAAGATCATAAAATTAAAATTATATATAAAATCTTGGCAAGATCTTGGCAAGATCTTGGCTAGACCCTGGCAAGACCTTGGCAAAATTATATATAAAAATCTTGGCAAGATCGTGGCACGATCTTGCCAAGATCTTGGCAAGATCTTGGCAAGAAAATAATATTTTTGAATCTTGGCAAGGTCTTGGCAAGATCTTGGCAAGATCTTGCAAGATCTTGGCAAGATCTTGCAAGATTTTGCAAGATCTTGCCAAGATGTTGAACCTGGGCATATATTGACTATACAGGGATATGCCACTGGAAAGGGAATGGTTTTCATTTTTAGTTTGAAACAGGGTACCGGTGTAATAATTACCACACTTTTGATCTGGTGCAAGGTCTGTTCTTATATGCTGGCAGTCATTTACTCCTTTCTTTCAGTTTGGAACAGGGTATCATTTTTAGCCATTTTGTGTGAAGCCAATTCCTTTGTCTAGAGTAAACATCATAATTTAAGGGTTCAGTGGTACACCCCTATCCTGCGTTTGAAGGAGTAGCCCTTCCCTGGGATTGAAGGCAGAGTGCATTAATAATAATAAACAGTGAACACGAAGGGTTTGCATTAATGTATTTCTAGTATTAGGAGAACATAGCCACTGACCGAGAGCAGCGGCACAAATGACCCAAATTTCTGGTAATGTTAATAAAAGAGTGAAAATAACTCTTTAATAAGAGTAAAAATAACTCTATACTGAGGGTGAAAACAACTCTTTACTGAGAGTGAAAATAACTCTTTAATAAGAGTGAAGATAACTCTTTAATAGTAGTGAAAATAACTCTTTAATAAGAGTTAGAATAACTCTTTACTGAGAGTGAAAATAACTCTTTACAAAGAGTGAAAATAACACTTTAATAAGAGTAAAAATAACTCTTTAGTAAAGGGTTATTTTTACTCTTATTAAAGAGTTATTTTTACTCTTAGTAAATAGTTATTTTAATTCTCAGTAAAGAGTTATTTTCACCCTTATAAAAGAGTTATTTTCACTCCGTAGTAAATAGTTATTTTTACTCTTAGTAAAGAGTTATTTTCACTCCGTAGTAAAGAGTTACTTTTACTCTTAGTAAAGAGTTATTTTTACTCTTATTAAGGGTTATTTTCACTCTTAGTAAAGAGTTATTTTCACGCTTATCAAAGAGTTGTTTTTACTCTTATCAAATAGTCATTTTCACTCTTATTAAAGAGTTACTTTCACTCTTATTAAAGAGTTATTTTCACTCTTAGTAAAGAGTTATTTTCACTCTCAGTAAAGAGTTATTTTCACTCTTAGTAAAGAGTTATTTTCACTCTCAGTAAAGAGTTATTTTCACTCTTAGTAAAGAGTTATTTTTACCCTCAGTAGAGAGTTATTTTCACTCTTAGTAAAGAGTTATTTTCACACTCAGTAAAGAGTTATTTACACTCTTACTAAATATTTGTTTGAACTATATACAGTAGCCAATCTGACTCTAAAAATGGAGTTCGAAAACCTAAGAATCGCATTATGCTGAGTAAGTGAAAAATATCGAGGAAGTTAGTTGCCTAGCTTAACACATTTTAAATTTGTCACCTTTATCGTTTCAACTTGTTTCAGAAATCTTCTGCCCTATAGCTTACCATAAATAAACACAAAACATATACTGACGGGTCTATGCCTACTTTAGCTGGCTCTCTCGCCACATGCTAACATTCAAATTCCCTGACGTACAACATGCAATCGATCGATTGGCGATGATCTAAATGTAACTATGTATACTGTTAATTCTAGGGAGTAATTTTAACTCCACCGTAAGAGTTGAAATAACTCCCTTTCGGGGAGTAAAAAAAATAGACTATATTTCACTCCCAAACCAGAGTTAAACCTACTCCACTTCAGTTCATATTAAAACTTTTACTCTACGAAGAGTAAATATTACTCCACTGCAGGGATAAAATATACTCCAGCAAAGGAGTACAAATATTAGAGTACTTTTTACTCCTTTATTATTACTCCAGGAGTAACTTTAACCCCAATCTTACTACTCTGGGAGTCAATCCAACTCTCATAAAGGAGTAAAATGTACTCTTGAAAAGGAATAGACATATCGGAGTAATTATTGTATATTTACTCCTTTATTTTCACTCCAAAAAAGGAGTAAACATACCGGAGTAAGTAATGCATTTCTGGGAGTCAATACAACTCTCATAAAGGAGTAAAATGTACTTTCGAAAAGGGATAAACATAACGGAGTAATTAATGTATATTTACTCCTCAATTTTCACTCAAAAAAGGTTGTATTTTGTATTTTGTAAGGATGGAAAGGAGGGTGTATTTTTTTTCTAAATTTTTACTCCACAAGTAAGTTTAACTCAACAGAAACAAAGTTACTATCTTCACCATCCTGAAAATTTTACTTTAATACACATTGCATCTCACGTTATGTTTGATTGAAACCAACCCCCCTTTTGGTATATTTTTGACTCCAAAATGAGAGTAACCTTCTAAATTAGAGTAATTTTCACCCCCATGAGGAATAAAATTTACTCCACCTTTGGTATATTTTTGACTCCAAAATGAGAGTAAAATTCTAAATTAGAGTAGTTTTCACCCCCATAAAGGAATAAAAGTTACTCCAGTTTTGGTATATTTTTTACTCCAAAATGAGAGTAAAATTAAATCAGAGTATTTTTAACCCCCATAGGAATAAAATTTACTCCACTTTTGGGTTATTTTTTACTCCAAAATGAGAGTGAAGTTTTAAACTAGAGTATTTTTTACTCCTGCAAAGGTAAATATTACTCCATTAGTGCGGTAGAAAGTACTCTAAAAATGGAGTTAAAATGATGGAGTAAAATATACTCCCAAAAAAGAGTCAACTGGTACCTTTTTTTTTTACTCCTTTTTTGGAGTAGTATCAACTCCTTAAAATTAACAGTATACTGTACCAGAGTCATCTGACATCCGACAAGGGACCAGGCATGATGCCTAAACCAGAAGGCGAAATACAATAATACTGCGGTTTGAATGCGCAGCAATCGCTGGCAGATATTTTGCAGCTCATTGGAGGGTTCGATCGCCTCATACGACTTTCAAGCGAGCAGTGTGACTTTGCACAGCACATGATTATATCTGTTTAAGGTAAGAACACCATAAGCTTAGATATACTAATACTTCCATAATTATATAATGAATCCCATAATAAGTCGTTAAAAATTTAAAAAAACACATGGAATTTATAACGAATATTTGAGAACAAACTACTAGTGTCGTCATTGGAAAATCATTAGAGCGATATTAACAACAGCCACATCCGTCTTTAATTCTAATCACCAGATATCCTATAGTATAGGCAGAAATTAAAAGAAAAAAATTGTGATAAGCAAGTAGGCGAGTTCAAGGTTTATTTCGCCATCATGCAGGAGGAGGAAAACCATTGGGACGTGTGCACGCCCATGCCTATTTATCCTTGTTAAAAGCATACGAAAACTTGTGGAGCAGGAAGTATATCTCGCCGGTTTTTGTCGGATTCGTCTTTAATCGTCGTTTGGATCACTTTCCCGTAAGCTGGAATGTTTTTTCTTTGAATTCAAATCAATATCGCTGTTAATCAACTTGTAGAAACGCTATACTGATACGAATATTTCCTCAGCTGAAGAATGGTTGTGCTGTTGTGACTGCTGTTGCGCTGTTTTATACATTTGGTTTTTGCGTTAATTTTGCCCCACGAAGCACTCGAATCGCCAATTTCCAATATTGTTTAAATATTCACGAAGTCAACGTGTGTACCCCTTTATTGAACATTAAATCTAAATACTAAATAGTCGTGCAGTAAATTCTAATCACAGGTCACTGGCAATTTATGCTCAACTTTGGTAGCTGCTATTTTTCTGCAATATATTTATCGACGATCTGATTACAATTTGAAATAGCTTGTGCAAAAGCTACCAGCGTTTTAAACCCGTTAGGCGTGTAGCGTTAACGTTTATGACAATGTTGCGTAGTGTATATGCCATTTGGCAAGTCTCAGAATATCCAAAATTTGTTTACTGTTGAAATACAATTAAGTATTGTTTAAAATGTAAATTGCATGTGGCTCGCTTTTGCGAAGAGGCACATAAAATATCTAAGTTTTATGTATATATGAGACCTGAGCCAGCCCGCTAAGCCGAGATCTGACTTTGTGTGACCGGGATCACAGGCAGCAGAGGAGTAAAATATGAGCTACACTTTATACTGAACGTCTTACCTTAAAGTTTGTCTTTGATAACTTATGGATCAATTCACATGAACCCGGATATCTGGATTGCCAAGCCGTACGAGTTGAAAATCCAAGTTTGTGGATTAACTCATCAGTTCTCAAAGGTAAGACGTTCAAAATATGTAACTCATATTTGACTCCTCTGCCCCCTGTGGTAACATGCGTGCAATCACTTGAAGAGTTCCGACAGCATATTGGGCGGGAAAGGTGGACGACATGCAACAATGGAAGGGGTAAAATCTACCTACATGTAAATATTACTGTAACACTGTTTGTAGAATTTGTTCATATTTGCATGCAACTTAACGATACTTTGCTGCACAATTGGCATTCTCATCGTAACTAGAAAAGGTATGACCAGTATACGTCAAAATGTTTCAGACTGTTTTCCAGCAAGATCATCCCCCCCCCCCCCCCCCAAAAAAAAAAAAAAAAGAAGTAGAATTCATCGTAAATATCTATGAAAAGCATAGTAGACCAAGTGGCATCATGTATGCTTTCCTTAAACAAAAAGGGAAATTTAAATTAATGGACTTGTATTTAATTTGAATTAATTTGAATCTAAGTTCTAATAAGTATTATATTATGATAATCTGCTAATTATTAGACTATATATATAATCCAAAAAAATATTCTACTTTAGGGAGTGTTTTATATAGAGACGAGCCATCCCTGGTATCCAAGCTAGCCTGATTTGGTGAGATGTGAGATGATTTTTGTGTTTATGCACAAGAAGGCCATGCTACAGCTCACATATAGGCAGGCTGGCTTTCTTGTTGCACTAATTGCATAATTTATCAGTTCTGGGAAGACACAATATCTCATTGTTTTAAATAGGGGGAAAAAATGTTTTAATTTAGTGCCAGCTCGGGTAGGTGAGCCAACCCGGTCAATCATGTTTACATTGGGGAAAAACTCAGGTCTCCGGAAAGCGGGCTAGCCTGGGTACCCAGGTTGGCTCGCCTTGATATAAACACCGGCCACCTTATACGTATGAATATTTTCATTATGGCAGGATACTGAATATAGTCGTACAGAAATCAAAATAACAACCAGATACCAGTCAAAGAAAGGCCAAAATGTAGATCTGCCCTGTCATTTGACTGGCATAGTGTTGAACATTATTTTGAGTCTTGTACATAAATATTTAACATTCAATAAATTAATAATTGTAAACACTAATTTACAAACAACAATTTTCATGCAACACAAATATATATACTCACTTGTATACATGTATATTCAGTAAGCTTGCTGTTGCATGGATAAAAAGCCACAATATGAAGGATATATACCGGTAGATCAGAACGCGTACTCTGACCACTTCAGTCATTAAATAAACATCCAGTTATTTCTGATTTGAACTGAAGAACAAATAATAAGATTAAAATTTGAAATATTAGACTTGTTAATTAATTAATTAATATAAAATTAGCATTTACTCCGTTGATAGAGTTATTTTAACTATTACTCAGGAGTTATATCAACTCTTGCAAGCAAGAGTACTTTCAACTCTAATAAGGAATTGATTTTACCAGGTTGATGGAGTTATTTTAACTATTATTCAGGAGTCATATCAACTCTTGCAGGGAGGAGTACTTTCAACTCTAATAAGGAGTTGATTTTACCTCGTAGATGGAGTTATTTTAACTATTATTCAGGAGTTATATCAAATCTTGCAGGGAGGAGTACTTTCAACTCTAATATGGACTTGATATTACTCCGTTGATAGAGTTATTTTAACTATGCGTAGTTGAATCAACTCCGCCGTAAGAGTACATTATAGTCTATTAATTTCAACTCCACAATACTAGAATTTACTCCATTTTTGGAGTTGAAATAACTCTTCTCCATTTAACTCCTACTGGTGGAGTAGTTTTAACTCTACTGATGGACTTATTTCTACTCATTAGAATTTACTGTGCAGCATACAGAAGTGTTATGCACAGTCTGCAAAGTGCAAAATATGTACTTGAAAGGCAGTTGTAATCAAAGCCGTTGCGAATAGAACACGCTGACAGATTCGTGGAGTGTCGTCTATAATTATTTTCGAGTCAGACATCGCTAGAAATCGATTCAAACGGCTTTTGGAAGCTTATAATATCATCGGCAGAGAACCAAACAAAGAGAAACTTAGACCGACTTAGACTGCCTTAGACTGCCTTAGAATGACTTAGACCGATTTAGGCTGACTTAGACTGACTTAGACTGACTTAGATCGACTTAGACTGACTTAGACTGACTAATTAGACTGACTTAGATCGACTTAGAGTGACTTAGACTGCGGTAGACAGATTTAGACTGCCTTAGACTGACTTCATATATTGCGGCAGTTAGATGCCAGTTTCCTGCATGAAAACAAAAACACAAGCGCGCAATGCATTAGCTGGACACTCATCCTTTAACTCAAGCGTTGGATAGCACTTTAATCGCGTCGGAACTAGACAAAAATACAAAAGCAGTCTTTATATTGTGCTCATTTCTTGAAACAATTAATACAGACTTCGTGACAACAGAATATACCGGATGTTCTTTTCTGAGGATTTGAGTACCTAACCTTGCCAAAAACGTCCCGCCTCGCTTCCCATGTAAACAGTCTTTTTATGTAGACAGCCGTTTTCTTGCTGGTTTTAGTATTCTAGAATAAGGATGAATCATTTGAACATATCTTGAATTTTCGCCGTAAGCTTTTACCTTTGCTTCAAGGTTACCATAGGAATTAAGACATTCCTGTAATTTTAATCGGACAATATCAAACCAGTTTGATATTTTACGGCAAAAATCGGCCGAACAAAATCGCTCTGTATTGACACCGCACACGTAACGATTTTGATCGTAAGCCCCAAATTAATTTACCGGTCGGCCAATACAGATCGACCGACTAAAATCGTAGCGTGTGCGCAATGCACACTGATGCATGGGGTGCAATTAAACGCTTTTTAGCGTCTTCGTTGAATCTCTAGAGAAGCACGAGGGCGTCTAAATCGATCGAATATTGATCTAACCAGTCTGGCTAAGCCTTTATAGTTCGATAACCTGTGGTATGCTGCTCAACAGTAGTGGAATAGTGACCGTAGTTTGAAAGTTTTAACCAAAGGCTTATTTTTCCAAAATACTGAAAATATTAATGTGCTTATAATATAGGGTTTTTTTTGGCCACACTTGCTAATACACAAACTTTACAAAAAGAGTAAGCGAATCTAAACCCATGTTCCAAGATCGATTAATAATTTCCAGGTATTGTACAGATAAATCCCACTTAAAATGCCACTGAGCGTGTTTGAAAAAGGGTAAAAAGAAAAAGGGTAGCCAGTTTGACGGCAGCGTTATTTTGGTATGGAATAATTAATAACAAATGAGTAGCAAGTAAAGAACCCTTTGAAACACCAGGTTATCTAATTAATGTATAACCTTTGAAGAACCGAAATTGTCATCGATGTCTTATATAAATATATTTATTTTAAATATTATCTTTAATTATATTTGTAAGAACTTGGTGCGAGCACTTGTTTTAACAAAATCTATTGTAATGACATTTATTAATCAAATGCGAGATGTTTTTTCAAAACAAAGTGAAGTGTGGTCACTGCTGTGCATTAGCTAATTGACACAGTTTCTATATTGATGCTCTGGAGAATCAAATGTCCTTTTAGGGAACATAAATGTTTGTTTTTTCTTGTTCTCATAACGCACAGTTCTGGACTTGGTGACATTGGCGGTGAAATATTTAAATAATATTTATCTGGCAGCCATGCAATTTACTTTTAATTATATTTTTAACTTATAACTGCTTTATTTGGCAAAACTAAAATAATATCTGTATGTCATAATAATGAACAATCTAATTGAATAATTTTCTTTAAAATGTCAAGCCATTCACTCTGTGATTGCAAACTAACGCTCTTCGTTGGTTCGGTTGGTGTAAGAAAAATCTGGGGGACAGTATCTTTCAAAATCTGTGACTATATCTATCTTAAGAGCATTTACATAACACAATTGACCTTGCTACTATACTCGGCGACGTTTCTCACTTTGATTAAAAAAGTTCAAGTGACTCTAAGTGACACATTATATCGCCCTTATATTGCTCTTATTTTTTCTAAAATGATATCGATTACACATGAGTGATTTTTGGCAAACATCCCTTCAACAGAACACTTCAACAGAACACTTCAACACCCCTTGCATGCACGTGTCATGGGTCTAATCACCAAACACCAACAGTATAGAAACCCAAGACATATTAGGCCTAACGAATTCTATTAAAGTCCAACGACCACTCAGTAACCAAAAAGTTATTTGAAGATCTTGGACAATGAATATTTTCCCATTTATTCTCTTTCTTTACTTTGTTTCTACCTAATTATGAATATCAAAGCCCAGCATATTATTTTCATAAGAGCCATTGAGTCGGACACGAGAGTAAAATCATAATATTTAATAAAGTTCTAACGTTTCGTTGTTATTATCGCAACATCTTCTGAGAATAATTTACATGAGTGTAATGAGACTAAATATATAATTACAGAGTTGTCATAAAATATGCATGCAATAACCAATCAGAGAGTGTTACTATAAATAAAATTACAAGCAGAAGTGACAGACAAAAAGGAAGTAAAATTACAAAAGGAGGAGTGGCGCAGAACCAATATTACCATTTAGAGAAGGTTTAAGTTTGCGAATAAGTAAGCTTTCTCGGAGAAGAAGTTCAGACTCAAAAGAACAAGAAGAAATGATTTTAAAATCATCAAATGAGACAGGGTGACCAGTGTCATGGTGATGAGAAAGAATGAAAGAATGTTAGTGGGAGAAGGATTAGTGCGTTTCTTTCCAGTGAGAGGCGAGATTCCCATGTGCTCCGAAACACGTGTATGTAAGTGTCGGATTGTTTCTCCGACATACGAAGTTCCGCAGCTTCGACACATAAAACGATAAACGACACGTGATCTTAGACGAAAAGGAATCTTGTCTTTGAAAGAAAAGAAAAGGAAAAGCCAAACCGAAGGACGAGCAATATACCTAATGTCGATATGAGGATAAGCAGATGAGAAAAGTTGTTTTTTTCTCTCTGGTTTCAGAAGTTATTAGCCTCCTTCGTTTATCTTCACTGACAACGAACTGAAATTACTAACATCACTGAGGAAAGATCAAGGTATCATCATTGTCAAACCTGACAAAGGAAATGGTTTGGTTATCCTCAACAAATCAGATTACCACCAAAAGATGAACGATATCTTGGCATATGAAACCAAGTTCGAAAAACTTGACGAAGACCCCGTTCAGCTTACCCTTAACGTGAAAATGCTGTTAGGAACTTTTTAAAGGAACTTAACAAGAACGGTGTTATCTCAGACGGCCATTATCGAGACCTCAGTCCTACTGGTTCTCGGCCTAAGATACATAAGCTTAATGTTCCACTTAGACCTATCCTTTCTTCTGTTCGCTCTCACTCTTCCAACTTAGCTAAGTTTTTAGTTTCTTTACTTCGACCATTTTCTAACAGTGCGTTCTCGGTTTTTGATTCCTTTTCCTTTGTTAAAGAATTCTCGAGCTTTTCAACACTAACGAGCTTTTCATGCATGGCTAGCTTTGATATAACCTCTCTTTTTACTAACATCCCATTGAACGAAACCATCGACATTATAATTCAAAAGGTTTTTACTAGTTCCACTAAATTTCACGGCTTTTCTATTTTCGAATTTCGCAAACTTCTAAATTTAGCGGTAAAAAATTGCCATTTTCAATTCAACGGTGAAGTCTATCAACAGGTAGATGGCGTTGGCATGGGTTCTCCCCTGGCACCTCTCTTCGCCAATATTTTTCTTTCCCATCACGAATGTATTTGGCTTAACGACTGTCCATCTGAATTCAAACCATTGTTTTATCGCCGTTATGTTGATGACTGTTTCATTTTATTTCGTTCTCGTGATCACGTTCTTCCGTTTCTTAACTATTTAAACTCTAAGCATCCGAAAATAAAATTTACGCATGAATTGGAAGTCAACAAATCTTTACCGTTCTTAGATGTTAATGTCAAGCGTTCCGGTGGTTGCTTTTCAACGAGTGTTTACCGCAAACCCACTTTTACAGGCCTATTGACTTCTTTTGATTCCTTTATTTCGTTCTCCTATAAAAGAGGTCCGATTTTTTCATTACTCAACCGTTGTTTTAATATTTGTTCTACGTATGCCATTTTTCATGTCGAACTAGAAAAGCCAAAACGCATTTTCATTAGCAATGGTTACCCGGAAAAATTTCTTATAGCTGCATTGCCACTTTTCTTGACAAGTTCTTTTCAAAATCAACTAAAATACCTACGGTTCCTAAGCGCATTGTTTACTTTTCTTTACCATTTACTGGACAACATTTCCTTCAAATCCGAACCCAAATGAGAAAACGTTTCTCATCTACTTATCCTCATATCGACATTAGGTATATTGCTCGTCCTTCGGTTAGGCTTTTCCATTTCTTTTCTTTCAAAGACAAGATTCCTTTTCGTCTAAGATCACGTGTCGTTTATCGTTTTATGTGTCGAAGCTGCGGAACTTCGTATGTCGGAGAAACAATCCAACACTTGCATACACGTGTTTCGGAGCACATGGGAATCTCACCTCTCACTGGAAAGAAACGCACTAACCCTTCTCCCACTAACATTCTTTCTCATCACCATGACACTGGTCACCCTGTCTCATTTGGTGATTTTAAAATAATTTCTTCTTGTTCTTTTGGGTCTGAACTTCTTCTCCGAGAAAGCTTACTTATTCGCAAATTTAAACCTTCTCTAAATGGTAATATTGGTTCTGCGCCACTCTTCCGCCACTTCTGCTTGTAATTTTATTTATAGTAACACTCTCTGATTGGTTATTGCATGCATATTTTATGACAACTCTGTAATTATATATTTAGTCTCATTACACTCATGTAAAATATTCTCTGAAGATGTTGTGATAATAACAACGAAACGTTAGAACTTTATTAAATATTATGATTTTACTCTCGTGTCCGACTCAATGGCTCTTATGAAAATAATATGCTGGGCTTTGATATTCATAATTAGATTACGCTTCCCGCCTGGTCAATCAATAGCTGTTGTTTCTACCTCCTTCTTGGGTAAGTCTTTAACTGTATACATATTTACTTGAAGTTATATTAGGTTTATCGGACCCTGTGAATTTCTCGACTGTTATAGCATTAGCCATGAGCATGAAGCCGGAGCATGGTGAAGTCCCTAATTTCGCCTTGAAATTGGGGAAGAAGCAGGATTGATGAAGAAGAGACGTATCTCAGGTAAAGTTGATTGTATCATATGAAAAATTTAATTGTTGTGTTATTACTATTAGACAGTAACAAAACTTATACAATCATGCCATTGGAAAGAGTTGTTTTGACTCCTTTAAAAAATAGAGTCATTTTTAGTAGCCAAGACGACGTCTTCGGAAGAGATTTTTCCGTTTCACTTAAAGTGCCAACCTTAATTAATACAGCAACAAACTGCTTTTAGCCTTATTTTATTTAATATCTGACACGTTTGAGGATTATGTCAACGCTTGTTAACATGTCCAAAAATTTTAACATTGTGTAATCGAAATGATATACTCTGTCGGGGTTTAGTTTTGTGTCCATGTCTAACCAAACAATCATTAGACTCAGCTTATACGTTATATATAAGGCATTGTTACCGCGCGCGCGAAGGCCCAGATTTCTCTAAAAACAATTAACCATGGCAAACTTTGAGAGTTCATTGCTCGAAGACAATTCGCCGAATTCCTTTAGGACTTTTGGCGAATGTTCCTCATAATTATGGTCTTCTAGCGTTTTTTAAAACACAATATGGCAGCATGTACTTTACTTTACTTTATAAACACTTTAAATAAAAAACTATTCATTTTTAACGCATTGCGAAAACACTAACGTAAATCTGGTAGTTCGTAATTGAGACGCCGAATTAAGCGAATAGAAGCATAGTGTGCAGATTTTCTAAAACGCAACAAAATGCAAAACCGAACGTCTCCTATATATGGTGTTAATTGAAGTACAGCGGCCCATAAAGCGTTTGCTGATGAAAGAAGTGAGTTTAAAAACAGGTGAGCTTAGATCGGAGAAACCATTATTTTTCAGGAGGGAGGGGGCGGGGAGATGAATGTTTATAAAAATTGTTTGCAAATGCTGATTAATATCTGCGTTCACCTTACTTACCATTTTGGAAGGTTAGGTGCAAGCTGTAGACCGAGGTGGCCTGGAAACGAGTAGTGGTACTTGGATTCAAGAAAGATCCATGCAGGTGGTATCTTGAACTGCCAACCACTCGTGCAGCTTGCACCCATCACACCAATTGCTTGGTGGAAGTTAAGACTTCCTATACCATCTCAGAGAATTGAGTAAGAGGAGGGATGGCGGGTACAAGATTTCCTTCTAATTTTCCAACGTGCGTCTGATTACTTGACGTGCAAGTGCGCTAATGATTAGGTCACGCGCTTTACCAGTCTTTTGGCCAAGCCCTCGATTGACACCCTACAGCAACCATTTAAACGTCACGCATGGTTACCTAGCTATTAACCTTGGTTATTACATAACCTCACTTAATATCTGCGTTCACCTTACTTACCATTTTGGAAGGTTAGGTGCAAGCTGTAGAACGAGGTGGCCGGGAAACGAGTACTGGTACTTGGATTCAAAAAAGATCCATGCAGGTGGTATCTTGAACTGCCAACCAAGAGTGATGCTTTAGCATTACCCATCCAAGTACCATTTTCTAACTTGACTTACCATTTGGGTATGCTAGACGACATGGGTACAGGTCTCTTGTTGGATGTGAGCAAAATGGGCACCAACCCATGCTCAAGCGCGCGCTAAAATCGGTCTTCAAACCGTGTTGGTTGAGAGCAGAATTCGGCACCAGCCTGTGCTCAAAGCGCGCGCAAACTTGGGTACCAAACCCTCGTTAGATGTGAGCAAAATGGGCACCAACCCATGCTCAAGCGCGCGCGGAAATCCCTCTTCAAACCGTGTTGGTTGAGAACAGAATTACGCACCAGCCTGTGCTCAAAGCGCGCGCAAACTAGGGTAACAAACCCTCGTTAGATGTGAGCAAAATGGGCACCAACCCATACTCAAGCGCGCGCAGAAATAGGAATACAACGCGTGTTGGTTGAGAAAAGAATTAGGCACCAGCCTAAGGTCAAAGCGCGCGCAAACTTGGGTACCAAACCCTCGTTAGATGTGAGCAAAATGGGCACCAACCCATGCTCAAGCGCGCGCTGAAATCGGTCTTCAAACCGTGTTGGTTGAGAGCAGAATTAGGCACCAGCCTATGCTCAAAGCGCGCGCAAACTTGGGTACCAAGCCCTCGTTAGATGTGAGCAAAATGGGCACCAACCCATGCTCAAGCGCGCGCTGAAATCGGTCTTCAAACCGTGTTGGTTGAGAGCAGAATTAGGCACCAGCCTATGCTCAAAGCGCGCGCAAATTTGGGTACCAAGCCCTTGTTAGATGTGAGCAAAATGGGCACTATTCCACGCTCGAGCGCGATCAAAAATAATTTATATATATACATACTTTATTAAATGTTCCCCAACGGGGCTTTTCAACATCTAATTACAAAATAGCATACAACTCTAAAATATCTAAATATATAAATAATCATGTTATTAATAAAATTATATGATAAAAATGTGATTCAATCAGACTGTGATAGCTAAAAATCTTTCCAACATTGCTCTTTTTAGCTCTTTCTTGAATTTACCCAGAGACGTTATTATCTTCAGATTTTCATCTAAATTATTCCAAATGATGGTAGCCCTATACTAAAATGATCTTTGACCACTCTTAGTTCTAAAAAATGGAATTTGTAATGACCCTCGATTGCGTGTGAAACGATCGTGTACCTTCGAACGTCTTATAAACTTCTTACAGAGATATTGCGGTGCTAGATTGTTCATGCATTTGAAAGCCATAACAGTTTCTCTAAATAAGAGTTGGTCTTTGACAGGCAGCCAATTAAGCTGGCGTAGGTACGGCGTTACATGATCGAATTTCCTACCCTTAGCAACTATCTTACATCCAAAGTTCTGTACTGCCTGAAGTTTGTTGATGTTGGTCAAGGATGTGTTAGACCAAACAGATGAACAATACAAAAGTTTGCTCATTACAAGAGCAGAAACAATTAACGACAGTGTTTTGTTATCAAAACTATGCTTAACGCGGTTGATCTGGCATAACTTCGCCATACAAGAAGATACTAAATTGCTTATATGAGTGTTATATGTCAAATGGGAATCAACAATGACACCCAAATCCCGTGCTGATGAGACAGGTTTGATAGTTTTACCCAGAAATGTCAACGACATTTCAGTAGGAAGTCTCTGGAGTAGCTGTCGAGTACCTAACATGATGAATTTCGTCTTCTCTGGATTAATCAATAATTGATTATCTGTACACCACCTTGCGACACGCTGGAGATCATCTTCAAGATTTTGCTTGGCTCCGTCCATGTCTTTTATAGGAAATGACATGAATACTTTAGAATCATCTACATATGATTCAAGTTGACAAGTGTCAGGCGCTAACGAGAGATCATTCAAATATATACAAAAGAGTAGAGGCGAAAGGATTGCTCTCTGTGGAACACCATGAGTGATGGGGAGTAGAGAAGACACTGTGGATCCAATCCTAACCGACTGTGATCTTCCAGTCAAATAGCTTCTAAACCACTTGACTACGTCAGGAGAGGCACCAACACAGCTTAACTTGTGCAGCAAGATAGGGTGGCTAATGCTGTCAAACGCTTTGGAAAGGTCCAACAGTATAAGTGCTGACAGCATCTTCTTGTCCATTGCCTGTAAGATAATGTCACTGACGAATAGGTTTAGTGTTTCTGTGGAATGGTTCTTTCGGTTTCCGCTTTGATGGGACGAAAGACGACCGTTCTTCGTTAAATACGAGCTGAACTGTTCGAGTACTACTCTTTCACACACTTTAGAAGCGGTGACAAGGAGCGAAAGTGGTCGGTTGTTAGAGGCCTCCCCATAGTCCCCCTCTTTGAGAAGTGGTGTGACTTCGGCTTCCTTCCAAGCATCGGGAAATATAAAAGTGGTCAAAGAGCAATTTATAATCTCTGTAAGTGGACCGAGGATGACAGGGAGCGAGTCTTTGATTACTCGCATACGGCATGGATAAAACAATGCGCTTTACTTCAGTGCAACTGACTGGCCTAAATTTGAAATCTTCAACTGAAGGACTGCCAGATGTTGTAGATGTTGTAGGCAGGGCAGGGCTTGAGGCGGTCGAGGTGATGTTGTTTGTCACAACTAAACGTGCAGCAGACTCAGCAGCTTTCTTGCCAACGGAAGAGAAGAACTGGTTAAAGTCCTCGGCGACGAGTGACGGGTCTTTGCTGTAGGTGTGACAGTGTTTCTCTTTCGAAGGAATTCTACTGTTGATTATCTTCCAAAGGGACCCAGGATTATCTTTGTGCTTTTCGACTTCGCCGGAGATGTGATTTCTCTCTGCCCTTCTAAGTTCATCTTTGACAGCATTGCGCGACTCTTTAAAGATTTGCCAATCATTGCTATCTCGCGTCTGTTGAAAACGGCGAAGAAACACGTCCCTTGATTTCATAAGCTCTTTTATTTCCGAAGTGACGTATGGACAAGGCCGACTGCGAATTTTCAAGGTCTTTATTGGTGCATGAGCTTCGAGGGTAGACTGAAAAACAGTGTTGAACATGTTTAGCTTGGTATTCACGTCATTTTCTGAGAAGATGGATAGGAGACTATCCGAATGATCGGCCAATTCAGCGGTGAATGCAGTGGGCTCATACGTCTTGTAGGTCCGTACGGTGATATAACAAGGTGGCGGCTTAGGGAGCTTCAGCTGAAGTACAGCGAAAACAGGAAGATGGTCACTGATGGCTGTATTAATAACACCGCTGTCATTTACCAAATCAGGAGAGGAGGTGAGGATAACGTCAATAAGTGACTGGCAGGTGTCTGTTATCCTTGTTGGAGTTTTAATCATTTGTGTAAGGTTCAATTCTTTAGAAACCTCGGCAAGTGCTCTGCTCTCAGGACAATCCTTCAGGGTGTTACAGTTAAGGTCTCCAAAAACAACAATGGGCTTATTCAGAGCGAGGGCTTCGATGTAACTGGATTTGAAGAAATCTTCAAAACACGCCACTGGGCAGTCAGGTGGGCGATAAGTCACGCATATCACTACAGACTTGCATTTATTGTGCTGCAGTTGTAACCAAAGCTGATGGAAGTTGGATTCAGATATATGTGAAATAGTTCTCAAAACAGACACTTTAATGTCGTCACGGATGTACGCACACACCCCTCCGCCTTTCTTATGTAAACGATCAAGTCTATACACATTATAGCCGTCAATCTTGATCTCGATATTAGTAACTGTGGTATTTAACCATGTTTCAGAGATAGTAAGTACATCAATTTTGTTTGAAGTGGCAAAGTCTATGAGTTGAAGGTAATGAGTCCTATTTCGCAGAGATCTAATGTTCAAATGCACAGTTTTAAGTTTGCTGATAATTACATTACGCTTTGTTGAAATCGTATTGAAACCATGTTGAGTGGCCAGTGGAGCAAGGCGAATGTTTGTATCGCTGGTCCCAAAGGTGTCAAATTGAATATTTAATAAGTTGGAGGAGATTGTATGTAGATGAGGTCTTTCTTGTGTCTCAACGTTTGAAAATGCGATGGTAGAATCGTCAGAAATCCAATTATCGGATATAATCGCTTGTCTTCCCATCCCCAGACATAATGATATTGGTCTTTGCTTCATCTGTCCAGCGCGGCAGCCTCGCCGCGTTGGTTTCGATCTTGAAATGCCGAGGCTGGACAAACATCGCCAAAGATTAGGGCAAAGCGGTTTCCCAATGGCTGTCGATGAAAAGGCTCTCAAAACTGTTCTTGGATAGATTAATGCCATCTAGGAACTTGTAAGTAACCACCAGTGTCTTGATAAAATAAATCGTAAAAGTTGAAGGGATAAAATTGAGAAAATATGCAGAGCGATTACGAGTGCTGCCTGTTAGGCGCTCAAGCGTACCCATCACCCATATAATTTATATATAGCACTCACTATATATATAGCACTCACACTAGTTTTTACCATTCCGTCTGATTTACCCTTGTCCGACCCAGAGAGATCTGTTCTTGCGAAAGGTCTCAAATTCGTTCCCAACTCCGGGCCCATCGATTTATTTTCAGTCAAAGAAGACACTGAAGCTTTTTTCCGCCGTTTATGCCTAAAAGCCCATTTTCATAATCAGTCCTCCACCTTTGATAAGGATGTCTTTGAGGAAATCAACCCTAAAAAGTCTTCTTGGTCTCCACCTGAAGGCCAATTTTCGTCTCTTGATCTTTTTGTTCGACAGTGCCACCATGAAATTGACAGATTAAACCATTCACGCCTCAAAAGGGCTTCCAACCGCAATAAAGAGGAACTTCGAGCTTTTCAATCATTGCGTAGTCGTAATGACGTTGTCATCAAACCTGCGGACAAAGGTGGTGCCGTTGTTGTCTGGACATCTGACGTGTTCGACCAAATACATTTTAGTGGTTCCAGTAAACTCATTTTCACCATGGATGTTAAGTCTCTCTACACCGTCATTCCTCACCGTGATGGTCTGGAAACTTGGAAGTTTTTCTTTAATCAACGCACCGTTTTGGAACCATCCACCACTACATTACTTCGCTTGGCAGAACTTTTACTCACCCTCAACAATTTTTCATTTGATGGTGAACATTACCAGCAGATTAGTGGAGTAGCAATGGGTACCAAAATGGGCCCTAGCTACGCAAACTTATTTGTTGGTTATGTTGAAAAACAAGTCTTTGAACGATACACTGGACCCTTTCCTGATCTCTTTAAGAGATACATAGATGATTGTTTCGGAACAGCATCGTGCTCGCGTGTGAATTTAGAGAGATTTATTAATTATGTTAACGATTTCCACCCAGCACTCAAATTCACATGGGAAATCAGTGAAACCTATGCGTCGTTCCTGGATATCTTGGTATCGATTAGTGATCATTCACTCATGACTTCGGTATCTTATAAGCCGACCGATTCACATAGTTACCTTTTATTTTCATCCTCTCATCCCAATCACACTAAACAATCCATTCCATACTCTCAATTTCTGCGACTTCGCCGCCTATGCAGTGATGACAAAGACTTTGAGACCAAATGTTTGGAAATGAGATCCTTTTTTGTCCATCGTGGCTATCCCACCCACCTCTTAGACACTGCTATTAACAAAGCATCTAGTATTACTCGTCCTGACACTTTAAAACAACCTTTAGAAAGAGTTTCTGATACTAAAATACCATTAGTTCTCACATTTCATCCTTTCAACTACAAAGTTAAGGATATCATTAGCCACAATTTCCATATCCTAAAGAATGATCCTGAAACGTCAGCTATTTTCACCGACAACCCTTTACTCTCTTTTCGGCGTAATAAAAATATTCGTGATGGTTTAGTGCGTAGTGCCCTTAGAAAAAAGCTAGTGTCACCAGCGGGTACCTTTTCTTGCTCCCGTACCCGTTGTTACACGTGTTCCTTTCTTAACTCCGCTACATGTATTTTGAGACCTAAATCTAATTTTGTTATTCAGCATAATTTTACTTGCATCTCTTCCAACATCATTTACTGCATTTCTTGCAATAAATGTTGCATGCTTTACATCGGTGAAACTGGCAGACGTTTATCTGACAAGTTTGCTGAACATCTTCGTTCTGTGAGGAACAATGATGTTGACAAGCCTGTTCCCGACATTTTAATAGTGCCAACCATTGTATTTCGGACATGCAAGTTTGTGCCATCTCACCCATTTCTGGCGGTAATGTCAGCCGCAAAAGACTGGAAAAGCGTCTCATTTTCAAAATTGGTACCATTCATCCTCGCGGACTCAGCGAACGTGTTTCTTTTATTTAACACCTCTGAAGACATTGTTTCTGTTTAGCAAGGACGGACACAAACGGCGTTTTCACTTTATATATTTATTTATTTATTTATTTTTACTCTCGCTCATTCTTTTTACACCCCCTCCTTCTTGCTCATCGACGGTATGAATAGCAAATGTCTTTCGCATCTCATTATCGATTTGGTATTGTCATTTTTATCTGATTGGCTTATTTTTGGTCACATGATTACCTTTCGTATATATAAGCTCGTTGTTTGTTTACACTCTTTACGTTTCTCTCTGACGAAGGGCCTTCGCTCGAAACGTTAGACTCCTACGTTCTCTGTTTCGGCAGTATATCTAACCTTACTATATTTCGATTATATATATATATATATATATATATATATATATATATATATATATATATATATAAATGATATTGGGCATTTCACTCGATTACACAGCATGTTCTAAGGATTTAGGGTGAAGGAAAATTCGAGTGAAGAATATATACATTTTAAGACCAAACCGGGAGCAGTTGCGAAAAATGCAACTACACAGGCCCTCCGGCAGGAATTGAACCCACGACCTTGCGATTCTAGTGCAATGCTCTGACCACTGAGCCACGGAGGCCGTTGCCAAGAGCTCGATCGCGAGTTCTGTATATATAATAAGGTGGTAATGCCAGGAGAGAATTGGGTATATTATAAATGATATTGGGCATTTCACTCGATTACACAGCATGTTCTAAGGATTTAGGGTGAAGGAAAATTCGAGTGAAGAATATATACATTTTAAGACCAAACCGGGAGCAGTTGCGAAAAATGCAACTACAAGGTCGTGGGTTCAATTCCTGCCGGAGGGCCTGTGTAGTTGCATTTTTCGCAACTGCTCCCGGTTTGGTCTTAAAATGTATATATTCTTCACTCGAATTTTCCTTCACCCTAAATCCTTAGAACATGCTGTGTAATCGAGTGAAATGCCCAATATCATTTATAATATACCCAATTCTCTCCTGGCATTACCACCTTATTATATATACAGAACTCGCGATCGAGCTCTTGGCAACGGCCTCCGTGGCTCAGTGGTCAGAGCATTGCACTAGAATCGCAAGGTCGTGGGTTCAATTCCTGCCGGAGGGCCTGTGTAGTTGCATTTTTCGCAACTGCTCCCGGTTTGGTCTTAAAATGTATATATTCTTCACTCGAATTTTCCTTCACCCTTAAATCCTTAGAACATGCTATATATATATATATATATATATATAGTGTACTGTATATACCACGTGCCCACAAAATAACCCAAAAACGAACAAATAAAACAAAACGAAAACAAGAACAAAACAAAACTAATATGTACATGTAATTCATTTCTCCGTCTACGTAACCATGCGGCTCGCCACGTTCTCTAATACGGTGGCCCACAGAGACAATACAAAAATATATATTTAGATACAAAAATATTTTATTCCAATACAAAAATATATTTTGCAATACAAAAATATTTATTCCAATACAAAAATATTTATTCCGAATACAAAAATATATTTTGCAAAACAAAAATATTTATTCCAATACAAAAATATTTATTCAAATACAAAAATATATTTTGCAATACAAAAATATTTATTCAAATACAAAAATATATTTTGCAATACAAAAATATTTATTACGATACAAAAATATTTATTACGATACAAAAATATTTATTACAATACAAAAATATTTTTTCCAATACAAAAATATTTATTCCAATACAAAAATATTTATTCCAATACAAAAATAAAAATATTTATTGCGATAAGTTAGGACCCAGACCCCAAATCACGCAACAAGCGCTTTTTTTTCCATAATGGCCGATCCTTTGCAACAAAGGCGCTGCAAAGCATGTCAATTCATTCTGAAAATCGTTTATCGATTCTGTCCTAACTGTGGTGAGCCCTTTAGTGAATTTGAGACACTTGACAGCTTAGACGAGAATGGTCTTATCTGCCACTACTTTTCGTGCGGATTTACGTACTCAGCCATCGTCAAAATACTGGAAAAAAGACACGGTATCACCATGTCACAAAGTACCTTAAAGCTACGATTTAAGGAAAACAACTTGAGAAGACGTTCCGTGCCTTATGACGCTGGAGAAGTGCACCGAAGAATTGCTGAGCTGCTTAACGGTGCCGGTTGCATGGGTGGTTATCGTAGTATTTGGCATACTTTACGCTTGGAGGGCATACAAGTACCCAGACATGTTGTGCAGGTAAAATTAAAGGAACTGGACCCTGACGGATGTGAGCTAAGAAAGAGAAAGTGTTTGAGAAGACGTCAATATCACAGCCCCGGACCTAACCACACATGGCACGTGGATGGATACGACAAACTGAAGCCATATGGTTTTCCAATACACGGTGCCATTGATGGCTGGAGTAGGAAAATCATGTGGCTAAAAGTGGCCCGATCAAACAACCTTCCAGACGTTCCTGCTACTTTTTATCTGGAGTGTGTTGCAGAACATGGAGGATGTGCAGTAAAGAGATCTGTGGCACAGAAAACGGCATAATTGCTGCAATGCAGTGCGAATTTAGGTATGACGGTGAAGCACACAGTTTTGGTCAGTCTACTGCAAATCAACGTATAGAAGGATGGTGGTCCTTTTTTCGCAGGAATCGCTCAACCTGGTGGATGAACTTGTTTAAAGATATGATTGAAACAGAGGTGCTCACTTTGGGGAATGAAATTGACATGGAATGCATATGGTTTTGTTTTTCCAAGCTCATTCAGAAAGACCTCAACACAACCAAGGAACACTGGAACACTCACTACATCAGGAAATCAAGGCATGATACAGTGAGTGGGAGACCTGATGAACTTTTCTACATTCCAGAATCTTATGGAGGTATGGATGGATTACTCAACCCCATTCCACCAGAGCAGCTAGAGTTTGTTTCAGACAATCTGTTGCCGTATGAAGCAGAAGAAAATATGCATCAAGAATACTTAGAATATTTATGTCATGGGTTAGGGTTTCAGGAAGCTAGAACATGGAATGAAGGGCTTGTTTTATACAGAAGACTGGTTCATATTGCAAAAGAAGGTGACAATTAAAACTTGTATCCTGAGTTAGCTTATTAAAATATCCAATTTCCATGCACTGGAATATTTTGTGAGTTGTGATATTGACCATTGTTATATAATGCACTAAAATTGAATATCAAACACTTTGTTCATGTTAGTTTTGGGATTGATGTATCAGTCAAATTAAAGTGTGTCCATCCCCTAGGACACTGTGCGGGGTAAAAAATCTGTAGCAAATTCATAAGATTTCTCACCAGCTGAAGTATAAGAGGTGAGAAATACAGTTCTCACATGGAACTGCATGGAGTTTGGAGAGAATGCCCATTGTATTTTGGCTTTGAATTAAACCGCTTGTTGAACGCGGTATGTTTCTTTACTCCTGCTTGTAGGATTTCCTCTGCAGTGGCTGTTGCCTTGATTTTTAGTGGTAGCGACTCGCCTCGTCTTATTTTTTCCATTTCTTTCATCAAACCAATGGTGATGCAAACTTCTTCTTCTTCAGAACGTGAGCGCTTACGACCACCTTTTCGGACGAAAAAAGAGCTCCTTTCCTTTTCCTTTTTTTTCTTGTACGTTTCGAAATTCTCCAGAGAAAATTTTTCGACTTTTCCCTGACCCTGTTTGGTCTTTACGTCAACAGTACTAGGACGACTAGTACTAGGTCCAGGCATTTCAGCGTTAACCATCGATTGATTGCTGGTTACGGAGCTTCCACATAACGGACAAAATAAATATCCAAGTTCCAGAAGGGCGCTACATTCCGAACACTTTCTTCCACCACGAGTAGCCATATTTAATGAGCAAAAGCTCTGGCTCGAGCTCTTATACGAGCCTGAGTACGAGATTAGCGCGATTTGGGGTCTGGGTCCTAATTTATCGCAATAACTATTTTTGTATTGGAATAAATATTTTTGAATTGGAATAAATATTTTTGTATTGCAATAAATATTTTTGTATCGGAATAAATATTTTTGTATTGCAAAATATATTTTTGTATTGCAATAAAGATTTTTGTATTTGAATAAATATTTTTGTATTGCAGAATATATTTTTGTATTGGAATAAAATATTTTTGTATCCCAATAAATATTTTTGTATTTGAATAAATATTTTTGTATTGCAAAATATATTTTTGTATTGGAATAAAATATTTTTGTATTGGGAATAAATATTTTTGTATTGGAATAGATATTTTTGTATTGCAAAATATATTTTACCATCTAAATATATATTTTTGTATCTCAATAGATATTTTTGTATTGTCTCTATGGGCCACCGTAGAAAAGACCCAACTAAACCTAACTATTCGTTAGGAAAACATCTCAAGTCTGTTGATAGCGTCAAATACTTGGGAGTTAATATTACACAGGATTTATCTTGCGGTGAACTTGTGAGCATTACGGTAAACAAAGCTAACAAAGTTTTAGGAATAATCAAACGCACTGTTGGCACTAAAAATCAAGATGTATTTTCAACCTTATCTAAATCTCTTGTACGACCTATTATTAAATATGCAGCACCAGTCTGGTGCCCATACCTAGTTAAAGATATTCTAGAGCAAACCACAAGTATAAGTTGCACCTTAAAGCTGCAAAATTAAATTGTTATAAGTATTAATTTTTTATTCGAATAATAAGTAGGTGGAATAATCTTCCACGAAAAATTGCTGAAGCTGAAAATCTTCAGAAGTTTAAGAGTGGACTTAAAAAATTAATGAACACTTAGATAATTTACTTCCTTGATTGGTCGATTGATACGCTTTATGACTTTTATTTCTTCATTTTGTATATTTATGTTTGGGAATTGTTATATAGGGCTAACCTCACGATTTCCTTTTCAAGATTGTATTTGTATTTTAATTTTTTTTTCACATCCTGTATAAATTTATTATGTTATGTTATTACTTAAAATTCCGCGCTTGTGCATGTCTGCATCTTTGTCCATAACATTAGCTATCGTTTAACCACAATCCTTTGTTTCACGTAGAATTATTTGGAGATATAGGTCTTTAAAGATCAATTTTGGTAGGAATGAAGTTCTTGTTTACTTAATCCATATTTGCATGACAAACAATGTTTAGTTGTTACTTAAGCTAATTTGAGGTAGTAAAACATTGTGGTTAAATGTATCGCCGCCATCTTTTTCGGCTGACGGGACAAAATGAATCATGTTTTGCAAATCAGATAAAATCATTTAAATAAACAGATAATTGTAATATATTATCCGTACTCTCGATTATTGATATACATCGTATTCTTCTATTGATATACATCATATTCTTGCCATTTTCACTTTAAGTACGCACTTTATAAATTATAACCACTTAAAACGAAGTTGTTCTTCCCAGCATTTAAAATTTATGCAAATATAGTCCTAATAGTTTATAATTCATTTTCGCAACCTAAAGTACGAGTCATTATTTATTTGCAAATAGTATTTGAGATTACCAATGTTGACCAAATATATTTGTTTCATTTTTAACAACTGGTCTTTGGTTCTGTTATTTTTATACTAGACGAATATTAAATCTCAAAACTGTTCAAATCCTCATATTTTTAGCCTGTGTGTACAGCCCAGATATACAGAGTGTATATTCAGGCTATATAATTTGCACCCAACTAATTGGTGAAATTTTGTCAATGTGTTTTTCCAAAACTGTTTTAGTTCTACCATTTACAATATCTTTTTCTTTTTTTCAGCCAATATATGTGCTTCATCTTCATGCCTTATTGATGGCACTTACCAAAAGGGATGCTCGTGTCCTCCAGGATATAAACCCCGTACTTGTGAGAAAGGTGAGAGGGAATGTATAGTAATGGTCTAGTCCATCCTAATTTCTCTTAACACGTTGAAGCCTGACGACGAGTCTTTAAGGTTTATTCCGACTAATGCCGGACGATTTTATTCAGCACAGGGAGAGGTCCAGGCCTCAAAGTGTTAAGTTATTTTTAGATCTCGATTTAGCCAATATCATCAAACGATGCTCATAGCATGTGACACATATCGTGAATTTTGCGTGGCGGTTTACACGTTACTTTCGGAAAAACAATATGGTGGGAAAAAGTCACGTTACTAGTTTCGGAAAAACAAAATGGTGGGAAAAAGTCATGGGAATGTCAGAGTGAAGTACGTTTTGTCGAAGAATTGCCATACGAAATGGTGTAGGGTGTAGGGTGAATGGTGGTGTATGGTGGTGTATGGTGTATGGTGGTGTATAGTGTATAGTATGTAGTGTGTAGTGTGTAGCGTGTAGCGTGTAGCGTTTAGTACGCGCGAGATTACCTCGTGAAATCTAAAAATAACTTATCAAAAATTTGGGATTTCATATATAATATCAGTACGTATTATATATGAGATGTATAGTGTTTAGTGTATAGTGTTTGGTGTGATGTAGGATGTATGGTGTTTGTTGTATGATGTTTGGTGTATGCCGTATGGTGCATGCATGGTGGTGCATGGTGGTGTATGGTGGTGTATAGCGGTGTATGGTGGTGTATACTGTATACTGTATAGTATATAGTGTATACTGTATAGTGTGCAGCGTGTAGCGTTTAGTACGTAGTTTGTAGTGCGTAGTATGTGGTAGTACGTAGTAGGACGTAGCATGTGGTATGTAGTATATACCTCGCAGGTGAATAGCGCGTTTTACACAATCTCATTGGCTCCTCAATCTCGGGATATCATACACTATTCACCTGCGGCCAAAACAATATGGCGGCCAGTTGTGCTTTGTTTACCGAAGCAGGGGATTTTGTTGATAAGCAAGGCTGATGTAGTAGAAAACTAGATCCATTTTTGCTTGTTTACTATATTTAAATATTTGTTTATAGTTCAAGTGGGCTTACCACAAAATGTTGAGTGTCGCAATTGTCAGTTTCACGCGGAGCGATCTTCAGGCAACTGAGTAGTTTCGATTCGTGGGCCGCTTAAATGGTTTTGGTCAAAAGGTGTAATTTAATTCCTGATTGAAATTACATACAACAAAACCCACAACAACCACGCAAAAACCGACATCGCAATATCATTTGTTTCGTATATAGAAAAACGAGACAGGCAACTTCGCACTATTCCTTTATTTAAAAAAAGCTTTCAACCATTCGTTCTTATCATATATATATATATATATATATATATATATATATATATATATATATATATATATATATATATATATATATATATATATATATATATATATATATATATATGGTAATAAGGTTGTTCTCCGAGTGTAACGAAACCAAACTGGGAAACATTTTAAAAATGCAGACCCCAGTAGGACTCGAACCCACGACCTTCCGAACGCCAGGCGGACGCTCTACCGACTGAGCTACACGGTCTGGCGGAGAAAGGTATGGGAATAATTGTTTTTATTATATGTCTTGCGAGTCCGAACTGGCGTATTGAACGCTGATTGGCTAACGTGCGAGTCCGTACTTTACCGTACGGACTCGGTGTACGGACCCGCACAAAAACAACAAACTACAGCGAAACAATTAACCGACGAAGATGATATATTAAATGCTACGGAGACAGAGTACATTAGAGAAAAAAAGCAAGCCATTTTAAAACGCCGGGCAAACCTCGCAACAACGTCAGCAATGTCGCTAGCACTTGAGCAACAACAAGAAAACGAAGACGAAAACATGTTTTCTCTAAATTATTTCTCGTTGTTGTGGAGACATATAATAAATTCCTTATTAACCTCACAAGCTCGGTCTGTACGGGAAAATATTTTGCTTTCGATCTTTTGAGTACAGACCTCGCCCTTCGGGCTCGGTCTGTACTCAAAAGATCTCAAGCAAAATATTTTCCCGTACGGACCTCGCGCTCGGTTAATAAGTACTTAATACACTGAATGTCGAAGCGGTACTTCGCTTTATCGACTCAGGGTCAAACTATACTCAGTTCTTATTATTATTGATGAATGGTGGAAGTTGTCACTCAGGTGGATAAACGGTAATAAGGTTGTTCTCCGAGTGTAACGAAACCAAACTGGGAAACATTTTAAAAATGCAGACCCCAGTAGGACTCGAACCCACGACCTTCCGAACGCTAGGCGGACGCTCTACCGACTGAACTACACGGTCTGGCGGAGAAAGGTATGGGAATAATTGTTTATACACTGAATGTCGAAGCGGTACTTCGCTTTATCGACTCAGCGTCGAACTATACTCAGTTCTTATTATTATTGATGAATGGTGGATGTTGTCACTCAGGTGGATAAACGGTAATAAGGTTGTTCTCCGAGTGTAACGAAACCAAACTGGGAAACATTTTAAAAATGCAGACCCCAGTAGGAATCGAACCCACAACCTTCTGAACGCTAGGCGGACGCTCTACCGACTGAGCTACACGGTCTGGCGGAGAAACTAACTTGCTCAATTATTTGATTATCAATCTTAATATCAGAGTTTTTGATGTAGCGTTTATTTCTGGCACAGAAAATAACACATTTAGTTTTTTTAAGATTTAAGGAAAGTTTGTTTGATTTAAACCACGAGGCTATTACATTAAGCTCCTGGTTTATTGACTATCAGCTGATTAAGATCAGTACCTGAAGAAAAAAGACTAGTATCGTCTGCAAATAAGATTATACCTAAAAGGGAAGAACAATTAGAAATATCATTTATATATAAGAGAAATAGCAGAGGTCCTAAAATAGAACCCTGAGGAACACCACACGCAACAGTCCTATGTGAAGACAATGTGTTATTGAATTTAACAAACTGTTTTCTATTAGAAAGGTTATCTGAGAACCAGAGTAATGGTGTTCCTCTTATGCCATAATGATTAAGTTTCTCAATAAGAATACTATGGTTCACAGTGTCAAATGCTTTACTCAAATCAATAAAAACACGTACAGAATACTCTTTTTTATCAATTGAGTCTGAAAGGTTATCAATTAACTCCAATACAGCCATAAAAGTAGAGCGGTTTTTCCTAAAGCCAAACTGATTATCAAATAGAATATTGTATTTGGTGAGGTAATTTAAAAGTCTCGCATAAATAATTTTTTGTTTGAAAATTTCCAGTGTCATCGGCCTTAAAAATAGGGATAACTTTAGCAATTTTTAGTTGATCTGGAAATGTCCAAATCCATTGGGGTTATAAACAAAATAAAATCAGTTATTTCTGCCACAGCTCGGCGATCACTATACTGTACCCTTGTTCTGCCCTATATCCAATATTGCAATATAATCTGGGCAAAGACCTATAGTACTAATCTTGAAAAGATCTTGAAACTACAAAAGCGCATCATCCGAATAATTGCTAATGTTGGATATAGAGAGCATACAAAGCCTTTATTTATTAAGCTAAAATTATTGACTGTTAATGACATAAATAAATTTCAAACCGGATCTTTCATGATTAAATGCCTAGTTTCCCCATCCACTCTTCCTTCTGTCTTTCAAACCTACTTTGTTTGCAATGATGAGATTCACAATTATAATACCAGAATTGCTGACAAAATACATGTCACTCAAGCAAGAACCAAAACTAGACAAATGACACTAAGACAAAGCGGGATATCACTTTGGAATTCTCTTGATGATACTATTATCCAATCCAAAACATTAAAATCCTTTCAGAAAAAGCTTAAAGATTTCTTATTTAACGAAATGCATGATGAACAGCTAAACAATGCATTTTAGATCTTTTTTTTGTCTAGTATACTTACTCTTACTTTAACTTTCCTTTTTACTTAGTTTTTTGGTGATTGGCAATTTCACAAACTCTCTCAAGTTTTCTTCTGCCAATCTCCTTCCATATTTATACATTAATATATATATATATATATATATATATATATATATATATATATATATATTATATACTATTCAAGCTCGAGCCGTAGGCGAGAGATTGTATATCCGATACAAAACGGACACGAATGTTGTAAAGTGCTTGTGATAGGAATGGGTGTATACGTTCGTATTCGTGAATGATCTTAAAGGTGGTCTACAGTCGGTTCTGCGCATGTGCCAAGTGGGGGCTCCAAAACATGACATTCGTAGATAATTACATGAAGTACTCAGCTCAATGTAAACTGTTGGGAACAACATGGCAGAAAACCAAGAAATTCGGCGAGGATATCTCTTCGGATTACTTCTATTTCTTTTGAAAATGTTTTGTTTTGGGTACAACTAATGAAGAGGAAGCAAGAAAAGCTTACAATCTTGAATAAGGTATCAATATTTTTTTTGTAAATAAAGATGTAAACATTAGTTCCCTACATGCGCAGAACCGACTGTAGACCACCTTTAAAGATAGGAATGATATTTGGTGTGAAAATTGAACTGAAAGTTTATGTAAATAAGCAGGATTTTGTATCAGATATACAACCTCCTCCACGGTCACGATTTCTTTTGTGTTTTCTTCATGAATTATTAATGAGTATTATATATATATATATATATATATATATATGTGTGTGTGTGTGTGTGTGTGTGTGTGTGTGTGTGTGTGTGTGTGTGTGTGTGTGTGTGTGTGTGTGTGTACTATATTAAATAGATCACATATTACGTCACAGCCAGGGGGTAAAGAACAAAAAAGCACGACATGAGTCGAACTGTGACTTTGCTTATTACAAGTCTGCATGACAAACATTTTTTCTGCAAGCATCGCACTCGTTTTGTTATACCTGTTGACTGGTGCATTAGCAGATTGCAAACCATTTTCCATCGTAAATTTCCGATAACTTAATTACAAAACAAGGAAGTCCAAAGAGCTGATTTGTTCTTTAAATATGTTCTTAAAATTTATTTATTTTTTTCTTTTCTATTCTCTATATAAGACCCTTGTGCAAGCTCACCATGTCAAAATGTGGGACAGTGTACATCACAAGGACAGACGTACAATTGCAAGTGTCCAAGTCGTTATGAAGGAAAGAACCTTCTAGATAACCTATCAACAACAAAACTAGGTGGGCGAGGCGTACATGAGGATATTGTATTGCGCTATAAACAGATGACTGAACAATGTAAATTGCATATCACAAACACACTAACGTACTAAAGATACTTAGACATACTATTGTATTCGCAAAATTAATATAAGAGCCCTGCTCAAAATTTTAAAATGCAATTCTTCAGAATGACTTAAGATTACATTAAATATACTTATAACCGATCTTCTGCATTAATTAAATTATTGTGAAATAAAAAAACCCAAATCAAACCAACATGTGTGTTTACTTTATGAAGCAATAAATAAATATATTGTACCAACCAACATTGATTATTTATACATTAAAATGTAAAATTCTAGGCACTTAATACAAGTGCCTTTTTGTTTACAAATTCTCAGCAAAAAAACGAGCATGTCAACCTTTTCAGGATTTAACCGCGCTCGTGCTGGAGTGCTTACAAGTCCTGCCTTGCTGAACCAACTCGCCCGTTGTGAGGAAATCAGTTTTGTACCTTGGATCAAGGAATGAAGTAACATTCATCAAAACTTTGAGATCCTCTGCAACATATTTCGAGTTCAAACGACGGAGAATTTCGGTTTTCAGTTGACATGCCAACGGGAGATCTCCATCTTGACTAGCCAATTCGACGGTAGACAAACGGCGGTGAATAAGTGGCTTCAGCGCACTAATGGTAACATACGTGCTTGCCGACAAAATGTCAGTGAACCCGTCTTATGTGCGTCTTTTATGCATAGTCATCGGATAAGAATGCAAAATATAAGTTAAACTGAAAAACTTTGAATCGGTTTTTCGTTTCTTTCGGTTTTTCGGTTTTCCACCGTGAAAGAAACCGGAAAACCGATCTCAAAACAAAACCGATCTTTTCCGGTTAACCGCGTCAGCCTAAAATATATATATATATATATATATATATATATATATATATATATATATATATATATATATATGTAATGTTTACAACACGAGCGGCCGTGTTGTATTGAATATACAATCACGAGCCGAAGGCGAGTGATTGTATATTCAATACAACAAGGACGCGAGTGTTGTAAACAACTTGTGAAATGAATGAATAGTAAAAATCCCTTTGGGATATTGAGATGCTAATTAGTTACAAGCACTAGTGGTTGTATCAGAAGAGTATACATCCACTAGTGGTTGTAACTAATTAGCATCATTGGTTTTAGTTTGTATGGGGTTAACAGGGGTAACATGTGACGTAATTTCTGAAATTGGATTGGTTGCAAAACTCATGAATTAGTAATGAATTTCACAAATATATATATATATATATATATATATATATATATATATATATATATATATATATATATATATATATATATATATATAACACTAATATAGTTTCATATTACAAGAAAGAAAAAACGATAAAAAGGAGATTAAAACAACTTAAAATTTTAAACTATAAACTATAAACGATCTAAAATTATATAATAGACCAATGAAATGCTTACCAGGTCACAAATACAAAATAGAAATGTGTGAATAATGTGATGAAAGATGAACATGATAAGATGAGGTGTGAAATAACATAAAAGGCAAAGAAAATTATAATAAAGAAGACAGAAATAAAATATATATCAAAACAAAAAAAGTGGTATAGAGGAAATATTTCATTTAGAGAAGGTCGAGATTTTGAAATGAGTAAGCTCTCGCGAAGAAGGAGTTCAAGATTAGAGTTAGAACGAGAGGAAGATAGTATGGTGAATTCACATGGTGAGATGTTGTGTTTAGTGCGGCGGACTTGAGAGAGAATTCCTGAGAAAGACGAAACGATCCGTTTCATTCCTGTCAAAGGCGAAACCCCCATGTGTTCTGAGATTCGCGTGTGAAGAAGTCGGCGAGTTTGGCCAATATACAACGCTCCGCAGCATTGACACGTGTACTGATAAACAACACGCGATCTCATCAACATGGGGATTCGGTCCTTTAAGAAAAGAAACTCGACAGACGTCTACCAGATTTGAAAATAAAACGTAAAGAAACATCTGGGAAGGCAGAAGAACATAATTTCTTAATTTTTGTTCGGAGCTGAAGAGAGTGTAATCCAGTAAACGGAAGTGAAAAGTAGAGAATAGTCTTATGAAGGGGGTTAACGTCTCGAGAAGAGGTGGGAGAAAACCGTTTGTCAAGAAAAGCACGAATACAACGGTCAAGAAAAGCATTAGGATAGCCATTGTTAAGAAAGAGTTTCTTAAGTTTAGCTAGTACCGAATGAAACAAATGGTATGAAGAGCAAATTTTGAAACAACGATCAAGAAGAGTATAAAACAAACCACGTTTGAAAGACAGGGGAATGAAGCTATCAAAATTAGTAAATAAACCAGTGAAAGTGGGTTTGCGATAAACTGACGTAGAAAAGTTGTCAGAGCGATCAATTGAGACATCTAAGAAAGGAAGAGTGGAGTTGTTTTCTAACTCACTGGTAAAGGTAATATTAGGGTGTTGAGAATTAAGGTATCTTGAAAAGGACGAACATGATCACGAGAACGAAAAATAACAAAACAATCACCAACATAACGACGAAAGAAAAGTGGTTTAAATTTAAGTGGACAATTAGCTAACCAATGACGTTCATGGTAAGATAAGGTGTTGGCAAATAGAGGACCAAGTGGCGAGCCCATAGCTACACCATCCACTTGTTCATAAAGACGGTTATTAAACGGGAAATGACAATTCTTAACTGAAAAATTTAAAAGATAGCGGAGCTGTGATACCGAAAAACCTTCAAAAAGAGTGTAATTTTGAAAAGCCTTATTAATCATAATATCAATGGTTTCGTCAAGCGGGACATTAGTGAACAAGGAATTAACGTCAGAACTAGCCATAAAAACGTTTTCAGAATCAAGATTAAGAGAACGTAGGTCGTCAAGAAAAGAAAAAGTGTCTGAAATCATAAAGGGATTAATGAAAAGAGAATTAAGAATGGTGACAAGAAATTTTGAAAGTTTGTAAGAGTGAGTGTTAATTGCAGAAAGAATAGGTCTAAAAGGAAGACTGGTCTTGTGCACCTTAGGTAAACCGTACAAAATACCTGGTCTAGAGCCAGAAGGACATAATTGTTCGTATACATCATTAGGTATGACATTATAATCGTTCTTCAAACTACGGAGGAACGAGCGCAGATGATTTCTCTATCTGAAAAGTCCGTTTCAGAAAGAGAAAACAGTAGAAAAATCGAGAAACATCAGAAAATACAAGAGAAAAAGTTACTCCGACTCTGTTCTACATCTACTTCCCCGTCTGTTAATCCTGATGATGTTATTTTTAATTATTCAAGCCGTGTGTTATCGCCTGAAGAGAAGATCATCTTAGCGAAAGGTTTAAATTTCGCTCTCCCACGTAACAAGTTGGACTTTTGTGATTTTCTCATACCCTTCGAGTTTCTTCCCCGACAATTAAAACGAGACTGAAACTATGTGCAACAATTCTGGTGTTGATGATTCTTTTAAAACGAAACTTAAAGACATTGCTTTATCCGGCTACAGAAACTTTGCGCCGCCAAACTTCTTACTCACCCGTGATGATTACCAGATCCTGAAGAATTTAAAAGACGACCCGAACATTTTCATTATGAAGCCAGACGAAGGCAATGGCATTGTTTTGGTTGACAAGACGGATTATGATCGTAAAATGCTTAACATTCTGTCCGACTCATTAAAATTTAAGGAACTTAACTCCGATCCGCTCAAGCATACGATCATTCGTGAAAATCATCTGCGCTCGTTCCTCCGTAGTTTGAAGAACGATAATGTCATACCTAATGATGTATACGAACAATTATGTCCTTCTGGCTCTAGACCAGGTATTTTGTACGGTTTACCTAAGCCAAGGTGCACAAGACCAGTCTTCCCTTTAGACCTATTCTTTCTGCAATTAACATTCACTCTTACAAACTTTCAAAATTTCTTGTCACCATTCCTAATTCTCTTTTCATTAGTCCCTTTATGATTTCAGACACTTTTTCTTTTCTTGAAGACCTACGTTCTCTTAATCTTGATTCTGAAAACGTTTTTATGGCTAGTTCTGATGTTAATTCCTTGTTCACTAATGTCCCGCTTGACGAAACCATTGATATTATGATTAATAAGGCTTTTCAAAATTACACTCTTTTTGAAGGTTTTTCGGTATCACAGCTCCGCTATCTTTTAAATTTTTCAGTTAAGAATTGTCATTTCCTATTTAATAACCGTCTTTATGAACAAGTGGATGGTGTAGCTATGGGCTCGCCACTTGGTCCTCTATTTGCCAACACCTTCTTGTCTTACCATGAACGTCATTGGTTAGCTAATTGCCCACTTGAATTTAAACCACTTTTCTTTCGTCGTTATGTTGATGATTGTTTTGTTATTTTTCGTTCTCGTGATCATGTTCGTCCTTTTCAAGATTACCTTAATTCTCAACACCCTAATATTACCTTTACCAGTGAGTTAGAAAACAACAACACTCTTCCTTTCTTAGATGTCCCAATTGATCGCTCTGACAACTTTTCTACGTCAGTTTATCGTAAACCCACTTTCACTGGTTTATTTACTAATTTTGATAGCTTCATTCCCCTGTCTTTCAAACGTGGTTTGTTTTATACTCTTCTTGATCGTTATTTCAAAATTTGCTCTTCATACCATTTGTTTCATTCGGAACTAGCTAAACTTAAGAAACTCTTTCTTAACAATGGCTATTCTAATGCTTTTCTTGACCGTTGTATTCGTGCATTTCTTGACAAACGGTTTTCTCCCACCTCTTCTCGAGACGTTAACCCCCTGTTATAAATAGAGATACAAAGTTCGTTATTTTGTTCAACGTCAAACTCCAAATATTCAAAGTATCTGTTTGGGATTCGTACAAATCCACTATCCACAATAATCAAGCTCTACCGCGAGATAATCTAATTGGCGCGCCTCGCGAGTCGCGAGTAAATGGCGCGAGTAGCGACTAAATGGCGCGAGTAAACTTTTGTCGCGAGGCTTTAATTTTGCGTGGGTCTTTTTCTCCGGTTTTGCTACCGGGGGACAAAGGCTAAAAATATAGATGCAATAATATATTAACTCAAATTTCCTCAGCGTGTGTTCAGTTGTTTACGCACAGCGAATGGACAGCGATCATGATGTATATTCTAAACGCTGTAATCGTCTACCAATATTGCTTAGCCGACTTCTATCGATTTTCATGTCGACAATTATTCTGGCCGAATATTAGTCCATATTTGATTAATATCTTAGCTTGCTGTCAATGTATGTCATCACTACCATATTTTCCAACGGAAAAGATATTACCGCCACCTCCAGCTAGGCACAAAAAGGCCAGACCCTACCAAAGCTCATACTTTAGATACTAGTTATATTTATGCTAATTTTCGCGCTATATAGCATCAAATTGACAAAACAGCATTCACATATCATTTATTATAGGCAACGTATATAGAAAACAAATATAAAACAACAAGTAATTTTTGCGCGCCGTGCGTCTTTGCGTCATTCCTCACTAAATGCACTTATTAGTAAACAGCTTGGCAATACACATTCTTGATAGATGTTTATGTTTTACTACAAAAGTGAAAAGCCGCTGTTTTTAAATTTTAGGAATAAAACTATTAGGTTTGTGTGTCCAACTGTGGTATGTCGAAACTACCTCTCTATCAGCAGGATTATGATTATCTGTCTTACACCTTTGTGGCCTTGTTCAAAAAAATATGCGTATATCGATGCTTTTCGTAAGGATTCAAATAACTTTTATGATTGTTGAAACTCTTACGGAAAGAGTATATAGATGTTGCTACATTGCCAGAAATTTAGGACAAGATGGTGCCGCGCGTGCGCATTAACGACCATAATAATGGCGATTCTCAACAGTAAATAATAAGGACAGCACACAATAATTCAAATTTTGCTTAAACGTGTGATATATTTCTTCTTTGTGCAGCTCCATCTGACTTCAGCATCGGCTAAGCAACAGTTATAACTAAAAAAAAATTGGCTTACCTCAACGACAAAGTACTTCCCTAGCTCGTCTTATTTTGCACTAAAAGCGCCACTATTCGTAGTGTTAGCCATAGTAATCTTTGTAAACAGGTGCTAGAAATTGGCCAAATTGACCAACAACGTTACGGGCGATGCGAAGTGCGCAGCTCGCGATGTATTAGGCAGGGTCTTACCTGAATAATGAGAATAACTAGAATAGAATAAAACACATTAGAATACATAATTATATTATTAGGCCACCGAGAGCGGCGGCACAAATGACCCATATTTCTGGTGATGTACAAACATGAAACTTTTCAGTAAACTTTGTCATCGCACCAACTAATTATAAACTATAATATGTGTATATATAACACGATCTTAAAACGCTTTATCCATACAAATAAATGCTTGATGAGAACCATCGACTAATATTCGGCCACAATAATTGTCGACATGAAAATCAATAGAAGTCGGCTAAGTATATTGGTAAGTCGGACGGAGCGCGATATAAAGAAACGACAGACGATTTATACAGCGTTTAGAAGATACATCGCTGTCCATAACATTCTCTGTGCGTAAACAACTGAACACACGCTGAGGAAATTTGAGATAATCTATTATTGCATCTATTTTTTTAGGTTCTTTGTCCCCCGGTAGCAAAACCAGAGAAAAAGACCCACGCAAAATTAAAGCCGGAACAAAAGCTCGCGACAAAAGTTTACTCGCGCCATTTAGTCGCTACTCGCGCCATTTACTCGCGACTCGCGAGGCGCGCCAATTAGATTACCTCATCTACCGCCGATAGACAAGTTCAACTACCTAAAATCCCTTCTCGAGGATCAGCTTCTCGAGAAGTAGAAGGATTAACCCTTGCCGAGTCAAATTATGATGCAGCCATCGAAATACGTACTCCACGACAGATTTGGAAAACCATTAAGAAATCATCTCAGTGCATATAGATGAACTGCTGAAGATACAAGGTTGCACAGATTCAGAACGCGTTTCTTCATTGCGCATGGTATATGACTAAATAAATATACATACTCGAGGGTTGGCATCCCATGGCCAGAAATCGAGGACAGTCAGCGGCAGTGGCCTGTGGGCTCAGCTTTAGATGGAAATATTAATTTGAAGATTCTGATGGCTAAATATCGATCATTTCGGCTATAAACAGAAGTCTATAACAACAAATTAAAGTAGAGTTATTCCCTAAAATGTCTTATTGAGCCATTTCTTACCCAAATATCAAATTACAAAAGGTTTAATCGTCTAGACAGGCTTGTACACTCACAATATTAAATTGCCGCATAAATTTCGGTTATTATTTCTGAATCCACAGTCTATAACAATGTAAATAATACAGCGGTAAAGACCATGGGAACCCCTAGCAACAGTGCTTTTATAATGGCGATCAAGAACCCGAATTGTCGAGCAATGTTTTGCTTCTTCACGCTTTCTTGGCGCTTGATGGATTAAATTGCAACGACTCTGCAGCATGAAAACCCTATATTTCAAGTCGTTTGGGAACAAGTTTAAATACGTTGCAATGCCTTTAGATGCTGGTCAAAACAAAGTATTGTCCACCTCGAATGCGTCTAGATGTGGGCCCGTGCGAAAAGTCGAATATATGTTGCCAAATTTGCGTCTAAGAAAACCTCACTTCGGCAAATCTTGTGGATTTAACAGGTGCGTATATACAAGGTAAGAGGTAGGAATATAAGCTTCTCGGGAACAAATTCAACCTTCACGGATTGACGCCAGATTTTCAGGAGTTGAAGCTTGCCTAATTTGCTAATCTTTTAGATGTTAGCCTGTGCACAGCCTGAAATATCCCTGTATACAGTCTGTGAAAACTCACGCGATAGCTTGTCGAACCCCCGCGAAGCTACCCAGATCTGAGTAGTAGATTCTGATTGGCCAAAGCAACACCAGCTTCACTTCCTCTCAAGAAATGATAAATTCAACATGGCCGAAAGTCCAAACTGTGAAACTGCATTCGAGAAAGCGACCAGAGAAGTGTGTACATAACGTTTTTGCAATTACAGCATTATTCGACAAACAAGAAGAGGCTTTACAGAGCTTCTTTTTAAAGCGTGATACAGATCATACTCCCAAAACTGTTATGGGAAATCACTGATATTTCAGTCTATACCGATCATGGCAGATATTATTTACAAGAGAGCAAGAGGCAGCAGCATAATGCTTGTTATATCTCCCCTAAAATCTCTTATGAAAGATCAAGTACGTGGATTAAAGAAGCTTAACATTTCAGCAGTGTGTGTAAAAGAATGATCAATGGCGAGTTTAACATGGAGAGCCAGGAGAGGTATTCTCTCAAGTAATGCATGAGTCAATTCCATGAGTGACCATCCCCCCCCCGGGAATACCCCCGGGAATTTGCATTTTTTTGTAAAGATAGTTCGAATTCCCGGCCGCGGGGCAATGACTAGTGGTAAATGTCCTACCCCCGGGCAGTAGGTAAGTGGCGAATTCCCCACCCCCCGGGAACACAAAACAGCTGAAGGTACAATAAATTTAGGCAGACAATGATTATCATAAAGAATTTCTATTTTTTATTCCAACATCAAGCAACAGAATATAAATGAAATGGCTGTTGGAGCCATCAAAACAATTAACTGTATTATTAACAGTTATAAGCAATAACTTGTGGAAACACCGGTCCACATATATAATTTTATATTACTGAGCTTTCAATCCGGTCGGAACCTTTGAAGTTTATATCCTCGCGCATGTCGCCTCGCGCATCTTGATTCCTCGCCATCCTACGCCATCCTGGCAAGTTCCCCCGGCAGTTTGGACCTTCAAAAGAAGGTTAAAACTGCCGGGGGAACTTGCCAGGATGGCGTCGGATGGCGTAAAATATCGCGCCTGCGCATTGAAGAAATGCGGACAAGTTTTCACTCGAGTTGGACTTCTGGTTGTATTATTACTATTCTGTGGACACGTCGACACGTGGAGTCGAGAAAACCATTCACTCCCACAGTACGTCCTTTGCGGATTTCAACAGTGTCAAATTCCCGGGGGTCTTTGAGCCCTAGTACAATGTCCGGCCCCGTGCACCGCTTGGCAAGCAAATTCCCGACCCCTGGGAACAGTGTACGGAGCAAATTCCCGGGGGTGTCCCGGGGGGGGGGATGGTCACTCATGGAATTGACTCATGCATAAGACATTTAAAGACTTCCTGGAGTGTGTTGCGGTCGATGAGACACATTGTATTAGCCAGTGGTAAGTAATTTTGTAAATATTATTGGGTCACCTGTTTAAGTATAAATAACTTTCAAATTTACAGTATGTAACATAAATGCTCTGATAACTTACTGTGCGAAATATTTAAGTTTGAGAGAATTATTCAACATATTAATATACATATATCCCTATAAAAGTATATTCACTACAAAATGATTGCCTCTTCATCTTGCGTTTCATATTTAGTTTGTTTTAGTCTCAGTGGGTCCATCTCACGAAATATCATCTAGCCTCTGTTAGCAACTAGGCATTAATAGGATAATAGTATCCCTATTTGAACCCCCCTCGTTTAATATTAATATAGGGATAAAAAGAATTGTCTGTATAAACCTCAGTGAAATGAGGTCTCTCATTCCTGAGAGTGTCCACTTAATTGTTGCAACAGCGACAGCTACAAAACAGTCAAACCTTGCAATATATGACAGCTTAAGGTTATGTAAACAAACTGCAATAGTATCTGAGAGCCCCCAATAGATCCAATATTTTCTACTGTGTTCAGTACATTAATAAAGACATTCCATTCCATTTATTATTTACTGATATCATAAAGGAAATCGAAACCAATCATGTGACAGCTAAGAGGACAATCATATTATCAGACCTTAGGAAACAAATTATGTGGGCCTTTATACGGGGTACTCGAAGTCACTCTTAGAAGCAAATTTTAAAAGGGTCATCTCACAAACCCACAAGGTGTCTTGTTGAAGTGTGTCATGCTGGAACCCCAAATTCTGTTAAAAAGCACATTTCGAAGAATCTGTCAAAAAGTGATGGACACATCAGAATTCTAATCTCTACTATTACCTTTGGGATAGGTATAAATTGCCAGGATGTATGATGTATCATACACTTTGGTCCATCAAAGAGCATAGAGTGTTATGTGTATAAAGAACAAAGAATGACTTCAAATACCCTGTATAAAAGCCCACATTGTTTCCTTGTCTGACAATATATGATTGTCCTTCTTAGCTGTCATGTGATTGGTTTCAATTTCCTTTATGATAATAAATGGAATGGAATGCCTTTATTAATGTCCTGAACACAGTAGAAAATATTGGATCTGTACACCTTATTCAAAAATGGCCACCAAATTAGAATTCTTTTATGTGCATATAAATTAGCCCTTATGACCTCGTTTCAAAGTAAGAATTCTTTTGAATTTCCCACATGAAAACAAGTTCATAAAGGCTAATTTATATGTATATAAAAGAATTTTAATTCTGCAGCCATTTTTGAATAAGGTCTATTGGGGGCTCTCAGATACTACTGCAGTTTGTTTACATAACCTTAAGCTGTCATATATTGCAAGGTTTGACTGTTTTGTAGCTGTCGCTGTTACAACAATTAAGTGGACACTCTCAGGAATGAGAGACCTCATTTCACTGAGGTTACAGATAATTATTTTTATCCCTATATTAATATTAAAAGAGGAGGGTTCAAATAGGGATACTATTATCCTATTAATGCCTAGTTGCTAACAGAGGCTAGATGATATTTCGTGAGATGGACCCACTGAGACTAAAACAAACTAAATATGAAACGCAAGAGGCAATCGTTTTGTAGTGAATATACTTTTATAGGGATATATGTATATTAATATGCTGAATAATTCTCTCAAACTTAAATATTTCGCACAGTAAGTTATCAGTGAGAGCATTTATGTTATATACTGTAAATGTGAAAGTAATTTATACTTAAACAGGTGACCCAATAATATTTACAAAATTACTTACCACTGGCTAATACAATGTGTCTCATCGACTGCAACACATTCCAGTAAGTCTTTAAATGTCTTACTTGAGAGAATACCTCTCCTGGCTCTCCATGTTAAACTCGCCATTGATCATTCTTTTACACACACTGCTGAAATGTTAAGCTTCTTTAATCCACGTACTTGATCTTCTATAAGAGATTTTAGGGGAGATATAACAAGCATTATGCTGCTGCCTCTTGCTCTCTTGTAGATAATATCTGCCATGATCGGTATAGTCTGTAGACTGAAATATCAGTGATTTCCCATAACAGTTTTGGGAATATGATGTGTATAACGCTTTGAAAAGAAGCTCTGTAAAGCCTCTTTTTGTTTGTCGAATAATGCTGTAATTGCAAAAACGTTATGTACACACTTCTCTGGTCGCTTTCTCGAATGCAGTTTCACAGTTTGGACTTTCGGCCATGTTGAATTTATCATTTCTTGAGAGGAAGTGAAGCTGGTGTTGCTTTGGCCAATCAGAATCTACTACTCAGATCTGAGTAGCTTCGCGGGGGTTCGACAAGCTATCGCGTGAGTTTTCACAGACTGTAATACAGGGATATTTCAGGCTGTGCACAGGCTATTAGATGTGGGCCCGTATGAATTCTTAACGGGATCTAATAGAAAATGCTATTGTGAATTTTCCCCTATCAAATCTATTGAAATCCATCTCGAAAGCCATCTTGAAATTATTTGGGAAGAGCCCAACGCGCATGCTTGTCAGCCATGTTGTCCTCGATTTCTGGCCATGCTTGGATTCGAGACGGAGCAGTATGGAAGTCTACTAATTCCTGTCGCAATGGCCAAACTTCCCAGCGATA
>OZ036012.1:1306572-1314072 GCA_964035015.1 Corallium rubrum
AAGTCATCACAGCATTTTGTTTTCAGAATTGCACCTAAACCAACTCCTTTTTAGCTAGCAACATTTCGGACAGTTTAGCTGTCCATCAACAATTAAGCTCGGCAGTTATTCCAATATTCGTTATCAACAGAGGCGTGGCTAATGCTCGTATGCACACACTCAGGTGAACTTGAAACCAGTCCAAAAATTAATTGTGAATATATTATGGAAAGTCTTAACACTTGAGTTGAACAACACGAGATAGTGGAATAGACGTAGATGAAGAGACGTATACTAGTGAAGAAGACGTATACTAAACGTCGCACAATAGATGAATTTAAGTCACACAAATTTAGTCGTTTGAACTTTATTCCACGAAACTGCGACATATAACTCGATTAAATTCGATACACGAATTCAATTCGTCTCAGCAATTAAATTCGTCTGAGTCAAACGGATAATACGACGATAATGCCTGTTCGAGTTACACAACGAATTATCGTCGCGTCGAATTAAATGTTTCTCTTCTGTCTGTGTCAATTTGGCGCCATGTTTTCAAGAAGTTGTTTTCAGTTTAGCTGTCTGTTATCAAGCTAAGTTATTGCGTTATTCGTTGTCAGCAGAGGCGTAGCTATAGCGTTATATACCGTTAAGTTGAACAACGTGGGATATGATATTGCTGTGATGCATGCTAGTTTGGATACTGATCGTCTTACTCCGAAAAATTCCGGAGTTTCCAAGCTGGACTTGAACTCACAACCTTCTGGTCGCACATATCACAAATACACGTCCACTTTTGAATGTGTCTTTACAGACACAAATACAAACCACGATTGCCTAAAAACTCTTAGCTTGCAGAACTGCTTGCTTTTTTGCCAGATTTTATGGCGTTTATATCTGATCTGCTGTATGTAAACGTTTCGTGATGTTATCCAAATATCGCGTGATACCGTCATGATTGTTTAATATGCCAACATAATTGCGCAGACCACAATATAGGTCATTTTGGAATTACACTCCACTTTTCGCCATCTTTTGGTCAAGGCCAGTTCCAAATACCGTCTGAAAATGACGTCTGAAATTTGTATTTTCAATTACATTTGATATATCTCTTCATTTTCAGGATTGTCCGAATCAATTTTTTTTTAGCCATGTAGCAACGTTTCGGACAGTTTAGCTGTCCATCATCAAGCTAGCTCATGCATGCAATAGTTCGTTGCCTATATTCATTATCAGCAGAATGTTAAGAAGGAACTGGATCTCACTTACGAGAGAATGTGTGGCTGTAAGTATAATAATAATGTAACGAAACATGCGTGCACGTACTTTGCATTAGTGTTAACGTCATTTTTGTAGTTGCCTCGTCATTTTTCAAATCCATTCTGTTCAGGGCCTTATGGATATTAGGCGACTTCATATTTATTGGGGGTGACATATAACACTGATAACCCAATGGCCTTCATCCCTTGATGGAACTACTTAGTAGAATTAACTGGGGAAACTATGGTGTTGATTTTGTGGAGGGAGGAAAACTGGGAACCCAGTGAAAAACGTTCAAGGCACAGGAGAGAACCAACGACGGTACTCACACGAACCCATCCAAGTACTAACCCCATTCGACCTTGACTTAACTTGTCCCATGCCTCACGCTCTTATATAAACTGCATACTGTTTCTTCTGATGTTCTATCAGCTTTTAGCATGTTTAGTGGTTGTCTTTGTTTCAATTGTTTATGCGGCTTCGTATACGTAATTCGATCAGTTCAAATGGTTTAGGATGTCGTCCTCGAGGTCTGGCGTCTCGCCGCATTTTCTCACGAACGCCCAGGGGACGAGGCTGATAAACGATCTTCGATAAACCGTGCTTCGACAGAGATTTTAGACAAACATGTCCTCTCGCTTAGAATTCACAATTATACTGAATTGTTATAGTGTCTAGATTGTCAGTAGGGGTGTTGTGGTAGGTATCTGAGTGGTGAGGCTTCTTGTCGGGGTGTAGTGATTAGTTTTATGATTGCCAGGTGAGTTGTGATTAGGTTTAGGGTGGCCGAGGGGTTGTGATTAGTTTTATGGCTGCCAGGGGGTTGTGATTAGTCTTATGGTTGCCAAGGGGTTGTGATGAGTTTTATGGTTGCCAGCGGGTTGTGATTAGGTTTAGGGTTATCAGGGGCCAGGGGGTTGTGATTAGGTTTAGTTTTGCCAGGTGTGTTGTGAATAGTTTTATGGTTGCCAGATGGGTTGTGATCAGGTTTGGGGTTGCCAGGAGGTTGTGATTAGGTTTATGGTTGCCAAAGGGTTGTGATTAGGTTTAGGGTTGCAGGGGGATTGACATTAAGTTTAAGGTTGCTAGGGAGCTGTCATTAGGTTTAGGGTTGCCAAGGGGTTGTGATTAGGTTTATGGTTGCTAGGTGGGTTGTGATTAGGTTTAGGGTTGCCAGGGAGTTGTCATTAGGTTTAAGGTTGCCAGGGAGTTGCAATTAGGTTTAAGGTTGCTAAGAGATCGTGATTAGATTTAGTGGTGCTGGGGGAAAGTTAGCCTGGTACCCAGGCCCAATCAAAGAATATGGGCCAGGTAACCGCTAGAGACTTCTGCTTTCCTATTGGTTGAAATTTCGCGCGTTTTTAGTGGCTGTGAGTAAAACTGCAATCGTCATAAGTGGATTTAGCCCTAATGACGCGAGGATGAGATTAGTGGTTACCTGGCCCAAATTTCTTTTTAAATTGGGCCAGGGTACAAGGCTAGGGGAAAGTTAGGTATAGGTTTGGGGACAGGGTTAGAGACAGAGCCTTCACCACGCAGAAACGAAGGCTCTGGGATAATCCACCACTAGGAAGAGTTTTGATTGGCTAGGTAAAGGCGGCTTCTTTTCAAGTGGCAACAGGTTTTTCGGTTTCCAGACCCTTCGTTTGTGCGCGGCGAAGGCTCTGGGTACATGCTTGGGTAAGAGGCCGGGGTTAGAATAAACCTTTTCACGAATAGCGGCGCCATCTTGCATGAATTCGCAATGCATTATGGTCTATCCAGGGTAGCAAGCTCCATTAAAAGGGCGATACAATACAATACAATATTTATTTATTGTCGATGGACGTGGGGAGTGGTTGCCCATTCTCCCAAGCCTGAGGCTCGTGTTACAAACGCTCGACCATTAAAATAAATATAAATAAATAAATTACAAGTAATAAATAGGTATAACAATAACAGTTATAAACTAGGCTTAAAAACAAGTTATACAGAGCAATATAGATAATTATGAAGATATTACAGTAATAATAGTAATTCAATTACACAGTACGGTCTATAAGCACCTGTTGCATTGGCAGCCGGAAAAACTCATTCCCTTAATTTGGGAACGAAATTCAGACATAGAAGTAGAAGATTTAGCAGCAGTTGGCAGTTGGTTCCAGATATGTGATATAATATAAATAAACGAGTTATGCATATATAGATTATTATAAGTAGGTTGATTAACATTGAGACCGGAACTACGTAGGTTATAAGGTGTAAGTCGAGGAGTAAAAAGATCAGAAATATAACTTGGACCTTGCATCTTGAAACATTTAAAGAATAATATAAGTGATTGTTCAAATCTTCTCTGCTCTAGCGAGACCATATTAGCGATAGATAGACAGGTGTCGTATTTTATAGTGGATCCTAAATTTAATAGAGTTCTTAATGCATAGAAGTTAACGTTTTCCAACTTAGTGCAGATGTGGCACATCCATTGGATCATGAATGCCATTTTCTTCAATCAATCAATCAACCTTTCCTTCAGTTTCATAATATCATCTTTAGTATGCTTGCCTTCTCTTAGTCGGTTTAATATTTCAGCAAACACCTTGCTCTCCCTTTGCCTCGTAATTTCTTCAAGTTCAAACATGTTTTGCCATTTATTGGGAGCAAGAATTGCATACTCTGAATTGTCGAGATCTTTAAATATACATCTATCCATTACAGGTTCTAGTTGAAATAGATCACCAATTGCAATGATGCTTACACCATCTTTACTTCCCTTGATATCTTTCAGTCGACTGTTCATCTGAACATTAAACATTGTACTACCGACCATTAAGATTATCTAAAAATATTAGTTTTACACCAAGTGCACTATGTATTGTGTTACCTTTAATATTAAATGCTGCTTTACCAGTTGGTGCAAGCATTAATACTTTTACTTGTTGGAAATCATCGCCAGCTCTAGTATTATAGTACATTATTGCTGCTTGATTGAATTGAATTGAATTGAATTGAATACTTTATTTAAACACGGTAAATCTCATCAGGTAATACAAATAACAATACAAATAAATACAAATCATAAACCTGCTTTCCATGAGAGCCGTGTGATAAAAATATATACATGAATTAAAAATATATACATGAATTACTTAAAAAAATCACGACAGCCCACTTTAAAACTACTTAGAGTACTTGCTTGCCGTAACTCAACTGGTAGACTATTCCAAAGCATCGCCCCAGCATAACCAAAACTATTTTTCAGATAGTTAGTGCGCCGCTTCGGAATAGCTAGTTTGCCTATAGTGTCTCTCAGCGAATATGAGGCTACACTGTCACGATCTATAAACATTGAACGCATGTATTCAGGTGCGAGTCCATTAAGAGATTTAAAGACCATGACAGCCTTGTGGAAATTTCGCTGAGTTTCCGACGGGCCGAAGGCCCGGAGCCCGGTGAGGGTGCTAATCTCGACACGCGTGGAGTCCATTTTACACGCGTGTAGTACACGCGAAATTACACGCAAGTGGAAAAGAAATTCTGCGAGATGTTTATATATATATCTATATATATGTTATCAAATCCACAACTTGCGCAGTTCGAATAGCAGGGTACTGGTAACTAATCCGTTAAATTATTCAAATTATTTAAATTTACGTCAGCAAATTATAATTTATAAGTTCGGTTGGATTACAAAATAGTTTTTCAACGATCATGACGAAAGAAATCTTTGCCAGAAAAAATGGTTTCAGCTAAAATGTACATTAATATTACTATGAAAAAAGACCAAAGAAAGAAGGCTAATAAGAGATGTGGCAGCGAGAAAAAGACAACAATAAATACGACTTAAAACCACTGGAAAAAGCCTAAAAATTAATACGATAAAGACCGAAAACGATGCCGAACGAAATGTAACTGAAAGAAGAAGGATGTGTCCTGAAACTGTTCAAAGCCGGTAAAGAATTTTGCTCTGGTGTATTCTACATAACTCGAGAGGGAACGATGAAGAAATTTTGAAACAAACGGCTTTTTAGATCATGAAGAGAACTGAATGATGCCTTGTCATATTTATGTGTCAACAACGAAAAAAGTAAGAAACCACGAACGAGAAAAACAATCCGAAAAGAGTAGACTGAATTGGCAATGTTTGTGGTCACAAAAGCAGAAGAAAGTTTAACGGTAGGAGATTCGTATTTAACAGTTTAGCTGAGTTAAAACAGAAGAAATCTTGAAAATGAAAATTAATATAAATAATATATTGTCTAGAATTGTCTTTCAACGCTAGGACGTTGCCATTGTGTGATTTGTGTCTTTTCTTGGCCACTGTTTATATATATTTTTGAATGAAAATGTGTCATTTGGTTCATCTCGTTTTTGTTTTTTTTAATATTGACATTGCATGTCCTTTCGGTGTGTCAATACCATAGAAATAATACACGACTACAGATGAGCCTTGCTAGCTAATTTTCTGGATGTTTTCTGATCTGTGTTCATTAATACAATACAACAAAAACAGAAATTAGGGGAGGGGGGGGGGGGGGAGGGAGAGAAGGGGGGTGGGTTAAAAAATGCATATAAAGCTGGCGAGGGGTTGTTGCGTTCATGTATTTCTAGTTAGCACTAGTATTTGTCTTGCCACCGGGTAGTAATGGTTTCATTTTTTTCCAGAATGATCCAACAGAACTGGGTGATGGGTCAGCCGCCGCGTCAAAACAATAGTTTTTAATACTCTGTCTTTTCATAGCTGTTACTTTGTTTCTTTGAATTTTGTAGATGTTCCAATTTTCATTATCGCGAGTACACCGGAATTTTTTATATAGGCGGTTCCTCAAACGCATTTCTTTTTGAATATTTGGGCTAATCCAGGGTAGTTGATTGAATCGTAAACGCGTACGCTTGATCGGGACGTGTTTATTAACCACTTCCGTCATCAAGTTCGCCCAGTGGGGCCAAATGTCATCAATGTTTTCAAAGGAGTAGGCATTATCCCATGGGATGTTTCTGAGATCTGATAGAAAAGATGCCTGGTCAAGTTTCTTAAATGACCTGTATTCGATAATTCGTGCCTTGGGCTTTGGTAGTTTTTGCTTCCTGACAATGAAAACTAAGTCATGATCGCTGATTCCAAGCTGTAATGTACCCCTTGAAGCAAATCGATCAGGGTGTGAAACGAGAATGACGTCTAGCAAGGTTTTTGTTGAAGCTGTCACTCGAGTTGGTTCGTCGATTGTATTAGACAAACAAAATTGATCGCAAAAACTAGACAAATTCTTATCAGGTCCTTGACTATTATCAGTATCCGTTAGTATGTTCATGTTGAAATCTCCAATAAATATTATTTCCTTTCGTTTGGCATACATTTGTTCGGCTGCAGCAGAACACGACGAAACAAATTCGGTGATTTTGCATTTACTTGGTGAACGGTAGCACGCGCACACTAAGAACCAGGAGTTACCACAACCCTTAACGTCTAGACATATCGATTCAATTGCAACCGGTTCCAACTTTTTTCGCCCATAAACTCTAATATTGGATCGCACGTACACTAATATACCACCAGCACCCTTCTTCCTATCCTGGCGTAGAACACGGTATTGCGGGTGGGCGAGAAATGAATTTGGTACTGAGTCATCGATCTTGGTTTCGGCGATAAACAATATGTCAAACTGACATTTATTTAATAAATCAAGTACCTCGTCTATTTTGTTAAAAATGCTGTTGATATTAAGATGAGCAATCTTGACATTATTTTTGAAGTAGTCGTTTATATGAATGTTAAACCAGTCAGTGGGTATAGTCACAGGACTTGCAGAGTCACTCAGTTGAGTCGTCAGATCAGTACTTGTAGAGCTTTGTTCGAAGGACTCGCTGAAAAAGCTATCAGAAAACTGCGGCAGGCTACAAGGAGTGCAGTACCATATTCTTTGTGAAAGCTCTCGGAAAGAGAGAAGTTCTGTTGCAGTCATTCCCGTACATTTTAGATGAAACTTTTCGAAGCAAGAAGAACATTGGATGCTATCTTGATTTATTCTTGTGAGTTTAAGACAGCTCGCACAACGCGATTTACCAGAGTTTCTATTCGAGTTCGATGACCCCTTCAGTACTGGGCCTGGATTAGATTCTACATCTCCAGAGAGTTTCAATAGTAATAGCTGTCTAGTGGCACAGGAATTGTTATAGTAGCTTGATCTCTGACGAGAATAACTTCTAGATCGAAAGCGAACATAGCGATTTAAATTTCGAATTTTATAATCTTGGATTAGACAGTAGCGACGGTTAAAATTCAGT
>OZ036012.1:1316572-1497672 GCA_964035015.1 Corallium rubrum
ATGAAAAAACTAAGCTTCTAAACCCTTTTACAGTGTGTTCTTTGTTTGATACCAATGGCAGAAATGTTCTTTAATATAACTTTTGTCGTTTATTCGTACTACGAAAACATACAATTTTCCGTGTCGGCCATCTTGGTACTCCAAATTCGGCGTCATCTCCAGTGGCTTCATTTTTGGAGCCAGATGAACAACCTAGTCAGTTTTTTTTTGGGCAGCAAGAGAAATTTGGGCAAAGGGTTTTTAAAAAGTCTCCATTCTTTTCCAAAAAAAAATATTTTTGATAATCAAGAAGGTGAGACTCAAAGACCTTTGTTTATGTCCAAACGGGATAAATTACCTTACTGCCGGTTAGTCACTAGATAAACAATAGCTTTACTTTTGTCAAAATTTCGAAATTTTTCATTCTCAATGCCGAGAAGTATTGTGGTCTTGTAGAAATTTCATTCACGTACGTAATCACACAATTTTTTACCTTCCTCTCATGCTGTTGACCAAATGTCATGAATTACAAAGAGTGCTTAGTGAGTTGAAAATTAAAAGTTTCTAAAACGCAACATGCACGGTACTTAAGGTAAGGAAGTACCGGCAACATTTTTCTTCAACTTGCAATGCAACATTGTTGCATTGCAAGTTGAAAAGCGTTGTTGCACGTATTAACCCCCACCTTAAACATTGTCACGCAACAATTATTTTGTTGAAAGTTGAAAAAATTTGTTGAAAAAAGTAGACTCCATGAGTTGTACTTGCTGCAACTTGCTGATTCAACCTACAACAAAATCATTGTTGCGTGACAATGATTAAGGTGGGTGGTAATACGTACAACAACGCTATTCAACTTGCAACGCAACAATGTTGCAGCAATTTGTTGCTCGTATTACTTCACCTTTAATGAACTTTTAAAACTTATTAAATTAAAACTTGTATGAGTCGTGTCGAAAACCGAGAGGTTGCACTTGTGAATAAAATTAGTAGATTTGAGTCACGTGCTTGGCAACATGTTTTTCAGCTTCATGTTTATAGTGCATCATATGACCATTGTTTGTTTTCGATTGTCTCGTAAAAATTTGAGCAAATTGCGTGACTTTTTTTGGGCAAATGGTTTGACGCCCCCCTGGAAAAAATTACCCGTACGCCTATGATTCCAGTTGTATAGAGAACAGTAGTACATTAGATGATTATCCTATATATTAACAAGCGTTTTACAAAAGATAAAAGATTGTTGAAGAAGAGTCTTGATTAAAACCATCAATGAAACGTCCTTGTAATATAATTATTCAGTTTTTTTACAAGATGTACTTAATTCAATCATAAAAAGACTTTTGCAGCCATTTTATTTTCACGAGAAGAATATGTACAACCCATTAAACTCTAAGTAAACTGGAACGCTAACTCCGTAATAGACAAGCCCTATGATTGAGTGAAGCCAAACTTCCAGCAGCTGGGGGTAGCCATGCACGTCCACGGAACGTAGGAAGTGAACTAAGAAGTTGCTGCAATGGACCAAACCAGAAAATTTATAATTTTTAGACCTAAAGCTTTTTAGAGGTGACAACGAAGAACCTAATGTGCTTTAGGGCATAACCAATATTTTCTGGAGAGAGATCTTGAAAAAATTGTTTGCAAATGTTGATAAGATCAAATAAATTGTTTGAAAACATAATAAATAAATTAAAAAGTTTAGTAAATAATTAAAAAATATTTTGCAGAGGTACAGGCACTAAAAAAATTGTTTATCCGGAAGAATTGACCTTTTCACCAATAGCGGCGCCATCTTGAATTCGCAATGCATTGTGGTATATCCAGGGTAACAAGCTTGATTAAAAAGGTGATTGCGTAGTGTTGAGAGTTTGAGAGTTCGAGACACAATGAGGTAAATTTTTTCTTCATAAACTCTTTGGTGGAAACAATGTCTAAATATAATTGTTGTGACTTTGGTAAAAGCAACAATTCTCGGACGTATAAGGATAGATTCATGACAAATGTTCTTTATACGTCCAAATAGTATTATTTCTACTAATATTACAACGTTCATATTTAGACAGTGTTGCCACGAAAGTATTCATAAAGATAAACTTACCTCATTGTGTCTCCACACTAAGCAATCGCCTTTTTAATTGAGCTAGCTTGTTACCCTGGATAGACCACAATGCATTACGAATTCAAGATGGCGCCGCTATTGGTGAAAAGGTCCATTTCCCATTCCCCACTCCCTTCCAGAAAAAAAAATGGTTCGCGCGTCGCTTAGGCTTATCGACATTCTATCTGAACTATATTTCGCCACGAAAATGGATTAAACGACGAAATATCTGCCGAATAAAAGCAAAATTCCAATTCGAAACTCGTACGGAAAATGCAGGTTTTGCCATAGATAATAGACAAGGAACTGGATATAGGAAACTTAAACCTATGTTCCGAAACCGGAAACAAAGTTTGCCAACTTGATATGATAATTATAGAATTATAAGTGGCTACGTTCAGCTATTACTGAATTTAAGCAATAGTGTAATGTTACTTAAGTTCAGTAGTGTCTGATTTTAGCCATGTGGGACCAACCCGATAAATGCATTAGCCGCTTACAAGCGTATAATTACCATAGCAAGTTGTGCAAACTTCGTTTCGGTTTTGTTAAGTTGCCTATCCAGTTCCCCTTCCATGATCTATGGTTTTTTCTTAATATTTTTATTTGTATTTGATCTAAGCCTGAAAATAGTTAACAAGGTGTATTTTTATTTGATTCCATGCTGTCCAAACTGTTTTTTGCAACCCGTTTCACCAAATTCAACTTCATTTTTGCTCGGCTATAAAGTAAAAGGTACTGGGGCGACGTGCATGGCGGGCCTCATGTTTGGCTTCGGAACTTAATCTGGAGTTATCGTTTTAGTTTACTTTAAGGTCAATGGTACAACCCCGACCCCAGGCCCATTTGTAAGGGCTAGGACCACAAGATGGCGGCCAAAATTCAAAATGGGGGAAAATCAAGCAATATATATTTCTTGTTTCCCTTATTCTCCGACATAGGTTTTCACACGCTTACCTACAGATTCAAAATTGCATTCATGCTAAGTTATCTTAATTTCCTTTGAATTTTACTTTTGAAATATTCACTACATTCCAGGTAGCCTATAGTTTATTACATGGTACTTCCGGTGAATTGGCGTGCTCCAATCGAGCTGAATAAATCTAATGAAAGCAGTAGCCAAAGCACTATAAAATCATAGATGAATTAGACGATGAGCAATCTGAAATTAGCAACCGAACAACAACGACATTGAAAATAACGAGTTTATGTCAGGACAGAAAATATCATTTTATTGCTGGTTCCGTACTGTCAAGACCTCGGTCTGATATTTTCCCGCGCTGTCGGCTATTAAAAACTTAGTATTATGATTATTATTATTATCCATTTATAGTTCTATCATTCAAGTAAACGACGGCAAGTGGCATCACGTTTGTTTTACATGGCAATCTCAAGATGGAAAGTATTCAATGTACAAAGATGGAAAGCTTGAAAAACAAGGATATCTCGAATGCACCAAGGGTGAAACTCTTCTAGGTGGAGGAACATTGGTCCTGGGACAAGACCAGGATAAGGTTGGAGGTGGGTTCCAGCTGAGGAATGCATTTGCTGGAGAAATGGCAGAGTTAAACATCTGGTATTGCGCTCTTTCGCAAGCAATTATTTTGGAGATGTCCAAAAGTTGTCGACATAGTAGCGAGGCCGCAGGAAATGTGAAAGCCTGGAGCGATTTCGAATCTGGAATAGCAGGAGAGCTTAAAAAGTTGAAGTCAACCTGCTGCGATTTGGACAATTAATTATTTTGTTCGTATAATGATGTTTCTTATACATCTTCTTTATATTTGTTGTTTTACCAAGGATGGTAATTTAAAAAAAAAACACTTTAGACAATAGACATAAATGATTAGTTCTAGATTTAAGATCATCACTAACTTGTTTCTAAGCAAAAAGTATTATCTTATTGCATTCAATGACTTAATAAAACTTTGTTTGTTTTCATATGGTTTGTAAACTATCATTCGCCATTTGGGATCCACCTGTTAGTTATCAGCAAATCGCTGACGTCGTTGGTCATCCCTCGAAATCGGAAAGATGTCTGTTTTGTTGCTTCTGCAAATGCCGCCACCAAAATAAATTCCAAATTATAAATCTTCGATCAGAGTCTGTAAGACGCAACCACGAACTTTGCACTAAACTTAATTCATTGCATCTCAAATCATTAATAATTCATGAGGAAAACAACTAGGATGAGTTACCGAGACGTTGTTTTAAAATGTGGTAATATAAAACGCCCATAAATTAAGACAAGTTTCACCTCAAATTAATATACACTTAATGTCTGCTCCCGAGGGAAACAGTTCGTTTTGTTTTCCCGAGAGTCTTGATATTTCCCGAGACGAAGTCGAGGGAAACATCGAGACTCGAGGGAAAACAAAGAGGGAAAACAAAACTAACTGTTTCCCGAGGGATCAGACATTAAGTGTTTTGTTATATAGCTTGAGTTTCGCTGAATAATTTCGACGTTTATCAAGGGAAAGCACACGAAAGACAAACGCTAAGACTTACCAAAACATTTCGCCTGGCTCCGTAATTTCACTTCAACCAAACAAATGAGTCTCAGAACAAAAGAACAGCAATACCTTTCTCCAGTTAATCTTCACACATGCTTTGAAGGCCTATAAATAGTTTTTTTTTCGTACCAAACAAGCTTTTGTTTATAGGATGCCGTGAAGAGTTCAAAGTTCTAGCGGGAAAGTGGGCAACAATTGAAAACTTATTGACCGAGCAGGCAATAAGTTCTCAATTATTGCCCGCTCGGTAGACATTGAAATTTATCTAAGGTCATGTGACCACAAACCAACCAATGACAGTCATCGTTGCATCCAGTGAAACTCTAGCTATATAACAATCTGATTTGTTTGAGAAGCTGTACCTTGCACTCGGAAGCCGTTTATTATCTGATTCGAAAATACCTTGAAGTGAGTTAAAAAAATCGGCTATCGCCTCGTTTTCAACACACTTCTCGGTGTTATCAAATCAGACAAATAACGGCTTCTCGTGAATGATATATTACATAAAAACTGCTCGCTTGCTAGGTTTTAAAAATACCTATTTTCACTAATTAACCTATTCTGTTATAGTCACACGTACACACACACACACACACACACACACACACACACACACACAAACAAACAAACAAACAAACAAACAAACAAACAAACAAACAAACAAACAAACAAACAAACAAACAAACAAACAAACAAACAAACAAACAAACAAACAAACAAACAAACAAACAAACAAACAAACAAACAAACAAACAAACATAAATTCACTAATATAGTTACTTCAACCATGTCATTCACTTATTCTATTCCCTTAATCCGTTTAAATATACATAACTAAGCAACTATGCGTACAAGGGTGGACAACCACCTCTACCAACATAAGTTAACTACTAAAACTATACTTTGTTTAAACGCTTACCTCGGTCCTCCACACCTCACTGTAATTATAAATTTGTAATTCATTAGTTTTTCACTTTCTTGTTTACCTCAGTTTATATCCATAATTCACAAAAATACAATCTACTTATAATGCTTACCTCTTATGCTAGATAGGATGCCCTTTAAGGCCACAGAGTAATACTTTATTTTGTAAAATTTACCTCAATAACCGCTTCAACAACCATTAATCTGTCCTACGGTCTTGTATTGTCCAAACTCGCCCCCAGAGATCCTCTCACTAACACAATATCATCCCCTACATGACCCTACGATTACCCCTAGAACTATGACTGTCCCTTAACCCTGCAACAACATACGTACGCACTCATTGCGCATTCGGAGACTGACGATAGAGGAGCACAATTATTTTCTTTGCTACGCTATACTACGAGCTTACGACGAACAAGAACGGTTCTTTCATCCTTTTCTGCCCAACCCGTGATGCTGAAACGCGTTGGATTTAATAATAAGAAAGCAAGCAACAAGTTCGGTAAGCACTCACTTTATCTCTATTATTATTGTAATGTTATTATTCTTATCCAACTATTTACTTAATCACATTGACTCCCAACCCCAATTCCCTGCTGATGAGACCAATTCAGAAGGTCGAAACGTGCGTCCAGGGTTGTGTCCTAAGATCCTGATTGCACTTTACTTACACGTTACAAATATTTTTTCTTTCTCTGATGTTTTCACATGATTCTTAAGCATGATATCTACACTGCATGTCCAACAGCGGCTCCGCGTCACTTTTTCATACGCAAAATAGCCAGAGGCTAATTGGGCTTATTATTCAAATTCCCTCCTAATCCCTCCCTCGTTTTTCAACATTACACAACTAAAACTCCTTTGTGGTTCCCATTAACTACACTTTAACCTATAAAAAACAGGTGGCCATTTTGTCTCAAAAATCTCATGTTGCCTTCCCGATGTTACTCATGAGCAGCGTTGTAAGCTTACTTGCCTACTGTAAGATTATTTTCCATTTTTCGCTTTAAAAGACGGTGTTTAGTTAGTTGTAACAGCATTGTTCGACCAATATAACATAGAATACTTTTTAGACAAACAGTGACAAAATAGCTTGGGACAGTTCGTGTTTGTAGGTTTAACTTAATTTATTATATAGATGCGAGTCAGTGTTTTACTGGGAAATATACAGTGTCGTATTTTCCATATCCTCACTAGTGAAGATATCGATGACGTCATTTAGAATTTTACCGCTTTTTGCATTGAATCTATAATAGAGCGTTTTCACTTACGTGATCGGTTGCCCATTGGGGTGGTGAAACAATATACAACATGACGCCTGCTTAGGCGTTCACTCGGGCTACTGATTTCTGCAACCTTGGCGCGGCCCCTGCACATCTAGAAAACCTGCCATGCGAAACGGTGCAAACAGAGGAGGTCCGAACGTCGTCCCATGATGCACTGCGTTTTGGGGGGTCCCTAAACATATCGATTTTCAAGGCCTTGTGTGATCATTCGGTGTTGAACTGCGAAGCGAAAGCAAAAAGGTTGAGGCAATGTCAACAAATAGCACAAATACTAACTGGTTTTTTAAGAAGCGGTTAAACAAGTCTGATGTATCAACATCTGACATCTTGTTTTTGTACTGCGTCGGGAAGGAAAGGATCAAGTGTAATATTCGACATTTGGCCAGTTTCGATCTAGTTTGTCGCGAAGCCCATGTCAGCTATCCTGATAATTTGTCGGAACGAGGAATTGTGATGATGCTGGATTCTGATGCAATCGCAAAGCTTGAGATGGATGAAGCATTGTGCCCAATTCTCATAAAGATTGAAAACAGTTGCCTATTCCAGGTAGAACAGTGTAAATTCATTACATGTAATATATTTAAGATAGTGTGTGCTGGTAATCGTTGCGAATCAATAGCATTTAAAAGTGTTTTTAATTTTGCACGTCAAATACATGAAAAATAACTTTTACTAAAGCAGTGTTTATATTGTGGTGATTTAATTAGTTCGCACGCTTCGACGATGATGAAAGAATAAGTGAAGCTTTCCTGATCGTCGATTTCGAGGTAAGGCCAAGTGCACCTTTGAATTTGGTTGAATGTGATTTTCAACTGGCATCCCAAAATTTCGACCCGTCTGATATCGTGCCCTTAATAGTTCATCTGAGTAGCAATCTCGTTTGCAATTGTGCCACAAAAGGAACGCGTCTTTTTACTTTTATAATTTCTGACGATGGAGATGAACAACAAAGTATTAGTGTTAATACTCGATATTGTTGGAAATGAAAGCGACGAGGCTCGCGATCAAGAACAACTAGATGTTGGGGATGACGAGGAAAACCTGAGGGAAAACGAAGGCCATCAGGCCCAACAAAATACACAGACATCAGACATACCAGTATTAAATAGTCAAGCGTGGAGCTGTCGCTGACGGGATATCTTCGCTGGCGTCAGGGCGTCTATAAGATAGGGCGGGGAAACGAGCCGTGTGCCCTGAAGTATGTGTGATGCGCGGGACCCCCCGAATATTCGAACATTGAAGGAGATTATTTACCTGCCCCAGTCCTCGCGCGTCTTTAGCAATGTCTGGCATTGTCTGCCAAATATATTTTTTCCCTTTGCGACGTGTTTGTTCGCATGCAGCAAAAAAAGCTCAAAAAATTAAGTAACAATATTTACACCAAAGATAGATCTATTAATGGAGTAACCGTCCTTGGATTTGCTAAGTTCTGGTGCCAGGGCAAGTTATTAAATATTTTACAAAACGAGTGCGAGTTGGAACTGCGGAAGCCGCCACGATGAACGAAACGAAAGTTTGCTGGAAGAGAATTCACATTTCCTCTTAATATTTTGGTTTCTGGTGAAGGATGATCATACGGTAAGAAGAACATGTATTCTTTTGTTGATTAAAAATATAAAAGTGACCACATGACGCTTAACTACCTTTCAAATACGTACATTTTCAGAACATTCGAGCCAGGAAAATTTCTCAACTGTAACCAGATTTTTAGGCTGCAATCAACACGCTATTGCTAAAAAAGCTCAAAAAATTACGCGATAAAATTTGAGAGGAATAAAGTTTAATGCCTTCCAGACATGTCTTTAAAAAAGCTAAGTTCTGGCTCGTTTTTGAGTTAGGAAATAATTAAAATGTTCTATTCGTGGAGCAAAATTAGACAAGGAAGCCATAAATGTCTTCGGCTTCAACATTGGAAATTTTAGTCGTTTTATACTTAAGAATGCCTTCCACCATGTTATATGAACAGTACAACGTATGGATAACAAAACAAAAAACTTACACCAGCAATCGAGTCAATAGTTGCAGCATTATAAGAGATTTAATCAACGTCCTTGAATTTCACATGGATTTTTTGTTTTGATCAAAATTTGCAGTTGGCCGCGCTCGCCCCATGCCTAAAGTGCATCACACATGTTTCAGTACGTCAGATTGGCGTTTCACCGCCCTATCTTATAGACGCCCTGCTGGCGTCGAACGTTGGGGCTAAACTTCGCCGTGTAGCTCGACTGAACGATTGTGATTTAGATCGAATTTTTTGTGCTGGCTTCTCTGGAGTAAGTCCCGAAGAAATATGTGGACGTTTGGTTGATGTTTTTGGCGATGCCATCAGTATTCACATGCTTGATTTCGTAATTAAGTTAGGCTTGCGAGGTAAATATTGCGTAATACTGGTGGTATTTGAATGCATAATTTTCAGGGATTTCATGGGTAACTTTGGGTAACTTTAGTACCTTTTGGTAGTTTTTAACCTATTCTATCCCTATTGTAAGCAAACTGTCCCTTTTATCACTTTATTACCTTTTTATCACTGCTAAAATACAAGCCACGTTAACCGGAAACCCGAGTCGCAAACATGGTAGCCGTTCAAAACCTTGTCGTAAGTATATTTATTTTTGTTCAAACGAACTGGAAACGTTCTCTACAAGAGCTACAGACAAGCGTTATTTATTTTGTGAACTCTTTTATCGTGAAACCTACGGCTAATGGTATAAACAAAAGATTTCAAATACGGACATATTTACGGAAAATTCCGACGCTGGCCTTCTTACTTCCTGTTAAGGAAAACAAGAGCACGCGCTGCCTTATGGGACGACGTTCGGACCTCCTCTGCGGTGCAAAATACTGGTGACAAATAGAGCGAGATCTTCTATATTAGATCTTATATGAAATGCATTCATGCAAGCCCCCCCCCCCCCCCTAACACACACACACACACACACACACACACACACACCCCCCCCCCCACACACACACACACACACACACTCGTGGAGAAATGCAACTAAACAAAGCAATGGGCGATGTGGCAACGGGCAATGTCGTATTCGTAAATTACAGCGATTATACACTGTTTTCGAAGCCTACAATGATGAGATTAGGAAAGATAAACCCGAACTGTCTTGCGAAATCATGAGAGATATTATATAAATAAGATGACAATAGAAGCTTCGGTTCTGGTAAAGCGTCGATTCCGCATGGCCTTCTGTCCGCTAAATTGTGAACCTGTCGAAAAAACGCTGAAACGCGGTGTGTCTCTTGGCATAAGTCACAACTGTAATGTTTACACGGCATTTTCAAACATATCAGACGTTTACGTTCTAAGACGTTTGCGAGAACGAAGTCAACGCAGACAGATCAAATTACACTACGCATTCATGAAGATTCATAGGTGATGGAAAAAAATTGTGAATTTGTGATCACAACACTGCATTTGTGACTGCGTACTTTGCAGGAAGCAGTGACCGCGCACTGTGTACAAACAGGGAATTCCCGACTCTGCATGAAGAAGTTGCTGCTCTACCCGAGCATACTTTCATCCTGTGTTTACATGACAATTTCTAGTCCTGCTACCCAGACTCGCACTTTTGCGAGTACGTTTACACACGAGCAAACAGAACTTGTGTAATACAACGTTGTCCAGAAAGAACAGACTTGTATAGGCAAACATTGTCGCGTAGACGGAGGTCCGTCTGACGTTCCAGCCCGGGTAAGTGAACTAGACTGGTCTAATAACCGAGATCCCGCTGGGCGGACTGCCTCGGTTCTCATATAAACGCAAGATGAAAATTAACAAGAAATTAATAGTAACAAATGCACGATCTCAGCAAAGGGGCTAGTCCGGGTACCTACGGCTAGTGTGTGTCTACGGCCCGTCTACAGCAATCGGTGTGTGCAATTGTTAGAATTGTGAGCGTATATAAGATCACGATACTTGCCAGCGACATTACTGATCAACAATTAATAATATTTCAGTGAACAGCTCCAAGGACATCAGGAAAGCCAAGAAAGAAAGCATGAAGATTAGCATCTTAGCACGCATCAGTTTCGCAAAGCCTGACGGGATGACGTAATGATTGCCATTTCGAAACATAGAACAAAACGGAAAAGAAACGTGGCCGAAACCTAGACTCGTTCTACCATAGGTAGCCCGAGTAATTATTGGATGAAGTTGAGCATGATATCAAGAATTATCAAGGCCGAGGTTTGTGTTATCTGCCGAAGCCGAAGGCTGAGGCGGATAATACATCAGATTTGCTCATACAAGTTGCATGTAAGTTTGAAGTGGTAAGCACAACGACGGCGATCGATTTTCTAAATTGGCAATGAATCTTTCTTGTTCTCTAACCTCTGAACACACTTGTGAACTGTCTTACAATTTCGGTGGAGAGAGTTTATCTTGTCGAAGTAAGATATCAATTTCTATACAACATCAAAACAACACACTTGGAATGATTCCCTCTAGGAGATTTCAGTTGTTTTCTTCTATTTTTAGGTGTATATTGGTGTGGCGTTCTGATCAGACGATACTATCTGCATGTGTGTGTTTTGACTTATACAAATTTTACAAAATAATGTGATGGGCTCAACGGTACATTGCTGTATAATTTTATTAAAGCTCTAGATTTGTCAAAACATATTAAGCACTTGGAATTGCATTGGCAATTTTGCCACAGCATCAGTGCAAGAGGTTTGATTATTTAATTGTGTGTATATCATGTCAAAACCATTGTTGTTTTCAATCTTATAATTAAAAAATATAGAAGAGATGTGTAAATACTCTGGCTGTTGTAATTAATATTACATTTTTGGACTTCCCAGTCTTCTTCGCAGAGAACTCTGCGGGTTCTTATGGTGAAGAGGTGAGAAAAAATTGGATGGAGTGGGCAATCTTTGGTGGAGTGGGCAATCTCGAGTGGAGTGGGCAATCTTGGGTGGAGTCGGCAATCTCGGGTGGAGTGGACAATTTTGGGTGGAGTGGACAATCTCAGGTGGAGTGGACAATCTCGGGTGGAGTGGGCAATCTCGGGTGGAGTGGACAATCTCGGGTGGAGTGGGCAAACTTGGGTGGAGTGGGCAATCTTGGGTGGAGTGGGCAATTGGGATGGAGTGGGCAATTTTGGGTGGAGTGGACAATCTCAGGTGGAGTGGACAATCTCGGGTGGAGTGGACAATCTCGGGTGGAGTGGGCAAACTTGGGTGGAGTGGGCAATTGGGATGGAGTGGGCAATTTTGGGTGGAGTTGGCAATATCGGGTGGAGTGGGCAATCTCAGGTGGAGTGGGAAATCTTGGGCGGAGTGGGCAATCTTGGGTGGTGTGGGTAATCTTGGGTGGAGGGGGCAGTCTTGAGTGGTGTGAGCAATCTTGGGTGGTGTGGGTAATCTTGGGTGGAGTGGGCAAGATGGGTGTTACATTGGTCACGGACTGCAGATTTTTGCCTGTGGAGTAGGTTAAAGGTTTTTGTCCCTGAGGCAGCACTTCACTTGCGGTAGTAACTTCTAGTATAATTATAAATGTAGAAGCCTTTAGAAAGTTTTTTACAAAGTTTGGTAAAAATAGTAAATATTCATACCGTCTTCAGTTCGAGGTTCGCTAACTTTTTCGCTTTCAAATACAATTTTCTCTTTCAAACACTGCTTTAAACTCTAAGAGCTGTATGTGTAGCTCGCTTGTTTTTTCTTGGTGGTTTTAGCGTCAACAAAACGTGCCAAATCCGCCGGATTAATCCGCTTCTGATCTTCACTCCTAAGGACGGTCGCCATGTTTGTTTTGTTCAAACCGCTGGTCAGCACGTCATAGCTACATATAATTTTTGATATTTTGTAGACAAGACATCAAGAATTATCTGTAGGTTGTTAGCCAATCACAATCGAGATTGTATCAGTATTGTGTAATAATACAAAATATTTGAATAAGAAAGAGCTAATTTCATACCGTACACCAATATGGCCGCCATTTCATTGTTTTGGTACACCAATACGGCCGCCGTGACGTAAGATGAAAAGGCTCTATAAAAAGAACATTACACGGTGGCTTAAAGGTATGAATTTTATCTTCTCGTGGCAAAAACAATATTTTACTCATTCGCTCCGCTCATTAGTAATTATTGTTTTCCCCCACTCGAAGATAAAATTCATATCTTCGCGCCGCCGTGTAATATCCTCTATACATTTTACATTTTTTCTCGTGATAGAATTTATGAATATCCCTCCCTCCCCCTCCCTTTACAATGTTGACTAGGAAATAAGGGACGCTGTGAACGTGAAAATGAGCGCTTAAATAGTCACCAACATTGAACAGGGGGGTCGGGAGAACATAAAACGGAAAATGTTGCTTATTAAGTTGAAGTGTCCCAACAATTTTGTCACTGATTGTAGCTATCTACAATCTTGGACAATAATGTTGTAACACCCCCTCCCCCCGATTCAATGTTGACCGAAATGAAACAATGTTGGAATGGAGTTTCATATAACAACATTGAATCGGGGGGGGAGGGGTTGACTGTTACAACTATTATTGTCCAAGATTGTCTAAGACCCAATTTCCCTAATTTTGATAAAACAACTAGTTTTTTAATGTTACGGTAGTGATACAGCATTAAAAGATTAGTTTGCATCAAATTTTCAATATCGAGTATTAAATACCCTCCGTAGTTTGGACATCCAAATTATAAATAACATAATCTCTTCCATGGGCAAAAGAATAACAAATATTAAGGAAAGGAAAGGCCAGAGATTGAAGTATTGACATGTAGAGTAACACTAAGACGATTGGACATTAAACTATATCTTAAAATTATGTCGGTATTCATTGTGTTTTTATAATTTATATAATAAATAGTTATCTGAACCATTCACCAACGGTCTACCACGGTCTACCACGGTCTACCACTACAATATAACAAAATTAATATACATGTAAATCCCTTTGAAACCCATGGTAGACCGTGGTAGACCGTGGTAGACCGTTGCATAAGGCGGTATATAGTTGCGCAGGGGAAATTAAACCAATTGCTTATGAATAAATGTGGCTTTACAAGCATTCTATAAAAGAGGCTTAAGCTTTACACTTATTTATTGAATGATTTCAACCTCTTCCAGATTTCGCTTCGTCTAAACCGCGTGCGGCAATACGATAATTTCTCAAATTTCAACGACAAGGTAGCGGCGGGTCTTCTTAGTTTTTGAAGCTATTAATCTTAATATAAAAATAATTATATTCCATTAACAATTCATTGATAGTATTAGCTGGGGAAATAATTTTTAAACTTAAATAAAACGTTCTATTATGAAATGAAATACACCGTACGTGCTTAGTTTTCCCCAATCATCACAATGTCAGATATAGATTCAGTAAAGCGGGCTCGGATATCAATCACCCAACGGCTGAAATATGAGCGTCATATCTAAACAATAGTAATATTATTAATACATCTCTCTTTCAACAGTTATCCTATCCAAGTTACCAACTCTCACACTTTCTCTCGCAATACTAGTGACGTAGATATTATTGAGTGACAAAGAAAGGGCTTCAGGCAGAGAAATATGGCGGAGAAGCCTGCGTAGTAGAGCGTAATCTATACATTTTTAAATGCAAATATCTTTCTACTAATTGCAAGAAACAGTCTCAAACTTCACCATTGTTTATTGACTTTAATTTACAAATAGAAATCATATTTTAGCTGTATTTTATACAATATTAAGAAAAATCAGTCAAGGACAGTCTAAGACCCAATTTTCCTAATTTTGATAAAACAACTAGTTTTTTTATGTTACGGTAGTGATACAGCATTAAAAGATTAGTTTGCATCAAATTTTCAATATCGAGTATTAAATACCCTCCGTAGTTTGGACATCCAAATTATAAATAACATAATCTCTTCCATGGGCAAAAGAATAACAAATATTAAGGAAAGGAAAGGCCAGAGATTGAAGTATTGACATGTAGAGTAACACTAAGACGATTGGACATTAAACTATATCTTAAAATTATGTCGGTATTCATTGTGTTTTTATAATTTATATAATAAATAGTTATCTGAACCATTCACCAACGGTCTACCACGGTCTACCACGGTCTACCACTACAATATAACAAAATTAATATACATGTAAATCCCTTTGAAACCCATGGTAGACCGTGGTAGACCGTGGTAGACCGTTGCATAAGGCGGTATATAGTTGCGCAGGGGAAATTAAACCAACTGCTTATGAATAAATGTGGCTTTACAAGCATTCTATAAAAGAGGCTTAAGCTTTACACTTATTTATTGAATGATTTCAACCTCTTCCAGATTTCGCTTCGTCTAAACCGCGTGCGGCAATACGATAATTTCTCAAATTTCAACGACAAGGTAGCGGCGGGTCTTCTTAGTTTTTGAAGCTATTAATCTTAATATAAAAATAATTATATTCCATTAACAATTCATTGATAGTATTAGCTGGGGAAATAATTTTTAAACTTAAATAAAACGTTCTATTATGAAATGAAATACACCGTACGTGCTTAGTTTTCCCCAATCATCACAATGTCAGATATAGATTCAGTAAAGCGGGCTCGGATATCAATCACCCAACGGCTGAAATATGAGCGTCATATCTAAACAATAGTAATATTATTAATACATCTCTCTTTCAACAGTTATCCTATCCAAGTTACCAACTCTCACACTTTCTCTCGCAATACTAGTGACGTAGATATTATTGAGTGACAAAGAAAGGGCTTCAGGCAGAGAAATATGGCGGAGAAGCCTGCGTAGTAGAGCGCAATCTATACATTTTTAAATGCAAATATCTTTCTACTAATTGCACGAAACAGTCTCAAACTTCACCATTGTTTATTGACTTTAATTTACAAATAGAAATCATATTTTAGCTGTATTTTATACAATATTAAGAAAAATCAGTCAAGGACAGTCTAAGACCCAATTTTCCTAATTTTGATAAAACAACTAGTTTTTTTATGTTACGGTAGTGATACAGCATTAAAAGATTAGTTTGCATCAAATTTTCAATATCGAGTATTAAATACCCTCCGTAGTTTGGACATCCAAATTATAAATAACATAATCTCTTCCATGGGCAAAAGAATAACAAATATTAAGGAAAGGAAAGGCCAGAGATTGAAGTATTGACATGTAGAGTAACACTAAGACGATTGGACATTAAACTATATCTTAAAATTATGTCGGTATTCATTGTGTTTTTATAATTTATATAATAAATAGTTATCTGAACCATTCACCAACGGTCTACCACGGTCTACCACGGTCTACCACTACAATATAACAAAATTAATATACATGTAAATCCCTTTGAAACCCATGGTAGACCGTGGTAGACCGTGGTAGACCGTTGCATAAGGCGGTATATAGTTGCGCAGGGGAAATTAAACCAACTGCTTATGAATAAATGTGGCTTTACAAGCATTCTATAAAAGAGGCTTAAGCTTTACACTTATTTATTGAATGATTTCAACCTCTTCCAGATTTCGCTTCGTCTAAACCGCGTGCGGCAATACGATAATTTCTCAAATTTCAACGACAAGGTAGCGGCGGGTCTTCTTAGTTTTTGAAGCTATAATCTTAATATAAAAATAATTATATTCCATTAACAATTCATTGATAGTATTAGCTGGGGAAATAATTTTTAAACTTAAATAAAACGTTCTATTATGAAATGAAATACACCGTACGTGCTTAGTTTTCCCCAATCATCACAATGTCAGATATAGATTCAGTAAAGCGGGCTCGGATATCAATCACCCAACGGCTGAAATATGAGCGTCATATCTAAACAATAGTAATATTATTAATACATCTCTCTTTCAACAGTTATCCTATCCAAGTTACCAACTCTCACACTTTCTCTCGCAATACTAGTGACGTAGATATTATTGAGTGACAAAGAAAGGGCTTCAGGCAGAGAAATATGGCGGAGAAGCGTGCGTAGTAGAGCGCAATCTATACATTTTTAAATGCAAATATCTTTCTACTAATTGCACGAAACAGTCTCAAACTTCACCATTGTTTATTGACTTTAATTTACAAATAGAAATCAAATTTTAGCTGTATTTTATACAATATTAAGAAAAATCAGTCAAGGACAGTCTAAGACCCAATTTTCCCTAATTTTGATAAAACAACTAGTTTTTTAATGTTACGGTAGTGATACAGCATTAAAAGATTAGTTTGCATCAAATTTTCAATATCGAGTATTAAATACCCTCCGTAGTTTGGACATCCAAATTATAAATAACATAATCTCTTCCATGGGCAAAAGAATAACAAATATTAAGGAAAGGAAAGGCCAGAGATTGAAGTATTGACATGTAGAGTAACACTAAGACGATTGGACATTAAACTATATCTTAAAATTATGTCGGTATTCATTGTGTTTTTATAATTTATATAATAAATAGTTATCTGAACCATTCACCAACGGTCTACCACGGTCTACCACGGTCTACCACTACAATATAACAAAATTAATATACATGTAAATCCCTTTGAAACCCATGGTAGACCGTGGTAGACCGTGGTAGACCGTTGCATAAGGCGGTATATAGTTGCGCAGGGGAAATTAAACCAACTGCTTATGAATAAATGTGGCTTTACAAGCATTCTATAAAAGAGGCTTAAGCTTTACACTTATTTATTGAATGATTTCAACCTCTTCCAGATTTCGCTTCGTCTAAACCGCGTGCGGCAATACGATAATTTCTCAAATTTCAACGACAAGGTAGCGGCGGGTCTTCTTAGTTTTTGAAGCATATCTTAATATAAAAATAATTATATTCTCATTAACAATTCATTGATAGTATTAGCTGGGGAAATAATTTTTAAACTTAAATAAAACGTTCTATTATGAAATGAAATACACCGTACGTGCTTAGTTTTCCCCAATCATCACAATGTCAGATATAGATTCAGTAAAGCGGGCTCGGATATCAATCAACCCAACGGCTGAAATATGAGCGTCATATCTAAACAATAGTAATATTATTAATACATCTCTCTTTCAACAGTTATCCTATCCAGGTTACCAACTCTCACACTTTCTCTCGCAATACTAGTGACGTAGATATTATTGAGTGACAAAGAAAGGGCTTCAGGCAGAGAAATATGGCGGAGAAGCCTGCGTAGTAGAGCGTAATCTATACATTTTTAAATGCAAATATCTTTCTACTAATTGCGCGAAACAGTCTCAAACTTCACCATTGTTTATTGACTTTAATTTACAAATAGAAATCATATTTTAGCTGTATTTTATACAATATTAAGAAAAATCAGTCAAGGACAGTCTAAGACCCAATTTTCCTAATTTTGATAAAACAACTAGTTTTTTATGTTACGGTAGTGATACAGCATTAAAAGATTAGTTTGCATCAAATTTTCAATATCGAGTATTAAATACCCTCCGTAGTTTGGACATCCAAATTATAAATAACATAATCTCTACCATGGGCAAAAGAATAACAAATATTAAGGAAAGGAAAGGCCAGAGATTGAAGTATTGACATGTAGAGTAACACTAAGACGATTGGACATTAAACTATATCTTAAAATTATGTCGGTATTCATTGTGTTTTTATAATTTATATAATAAATAGTTATCTGAACCATTCACCAACGGTCTACCACGGTCTACCACGGTCTACCACTACAATATAACAAAATTAATATACATGTAAATCCCTTTGAAACCCATGGTAGACCGTGGTAGACCGTGGTAGACCGTTGCATAAGGCGGTATATAGTTGCGCAGGGGAAATTAAACCAATTGCTTATGAATAAATGTGGCTTTACAAGCATTCTATAAAAGAGGCTTAAGCTTTACACTTATTTATTGAATGATTTCAACCTCTTCCAGATTTCGCTTCGTCTAAACCGCGTGCGGCAATACGATAATTTCTCAAATTTCAACGACAAGGTAGCGGCGGGTCTTCTTAGTTTTTGAAGCATATCTTAAATATAAAAATAATTATATTCTCATTAACAATTCATTGATAGTATTAGCTGGGGAAATAATTTTTAAACTTAAATAAAACGTTCTATTATGAAATGAAATACACCGTACGTGCTTAGTTTTCCCCAATCATCACAATGTCAGATATAGATTCAGTAAAGCGGGCTCGGATATCAATCAACCCAACGGCTGAAATATGAGCGTCATATCTAAACAATAGTTATATTATTAATACATCTCTCTTTCAACAGTTATCCTATCCAGGTTACCAACTCTCCGGCACTTTCTCTCGCAATACTAGTGACGTAGATATTATTGAGTGACAAAGAAAGGGCTTCAGGCAGAGACATATGGCGGAGAAGCCTGCGTAGTAGAGCGTAATCTATACATTTTTAAATGCAAATATCTTTCTACTAATTGCGCGAAACAGTCTCAAACTTCACCATTGTTTATTGACTTTAATTTACAAATAGAAATCAAATTTTAGCTGTATTTTATACAATATTAAGAAAAATCAGTCAAGGACAGTCTAAGACCCAATTTCCCTAATTTTGATAAAACAACTAGTTTTTTAATGTTACGGTAGTGATACAGCATTAAAAGATTAGTTTGCATCAAATTTTCAATATCGAGTATTAAATACCCTCCGTAGTTTGGACATCCAAATTATAAATAACATAATCTCTTAAATGGGCAAAAGAATAACAAATATTAAGGAAAGGAAAGGCCAGAGATTGAAGTATTGACATGTAGAGTAACACTAAGACGATTGGACATTAAACTATATCTTAAAATTATGTCGGTATTCATTGTGTTTTTATAATTTATATAATAAATAGTTATCTGAACCATTCACCAACGGTCTACCACGGTCTACCACGGTCTACCACTACAATATAACAAAATTAATATACATGTAAATCCCTTTGAAACCCATGGTAGACCGTGGTAGACCGTGGTAGACCGTTGCATAAGGCGGTATATAGTTGCGCAGGGGAAATTAAACCAATTGCTTATGAATAAATGTGGCTTTACAAGCATTCTATAAAAGAGGCTTAAGCTTTACACTTATTTATTGAATGATTTCAACCTCTTCCAGATTTCGCTTCGTCTAAACCGCGTGCGGCAATACGATAATTTCTCAAATTTCAACGACAAGGTAGCGGCGGGTCTTCTTAGTTTTTGAAGCATATCTTAAATATAAAAATAATTATATTCTCATTAACAATTCATTGATAGTATTAGCTGGGGAAATAATTTTTAAACGTAAATAAAACGTTCTATTATGAAATGAAATACACCGTACGTGCTTAGTTTTCCCCAATCATCACAATGTCAGATATAGATTCAGTAAAGCGGGCTCGGATATCAATCAACCCAACGGCTGAAATATGAGCGTCATATCTAAACAATAGTTATATTATTAATACATCTCTCTTTCAACAGTTATCCTATCCAGGTTACCAACTCTCCGGCACTTTCTCTCGCAATACTAGTGACGTAGATATTATTGAGTGACAAAGAAAGGGCTTCAGGCAGAGAAATATGGCGGAGAAGCGTGCGTAGTAGAGCGCAATCTATACATTTTTAAATGCAAATATCTTTCTACTAATTGCGCGAAACAGTCTCAAACTTCACCATTGTTTATTGACTTTAATTTACAAATAGAAATCAAATTTTAGCTGTATTTTATACAATATTAAGAAAAATCAGTCAAGGACAGTCTAAGACCCAATTTCCCTAATTTTGATAAAACAACTAGTTTTTTAATGTTACGGTAGTGATACAGCATTAAAAGATTAGTTTGCATCAAATTTTCAATATCGAGTATTAAATACCCTCCGTAGTTTGGACATCCAAATTATAAATAACATAATCTCTTAAATGGGCAAAAGAATAACAAATATTAAGGAAAGGAAAGGCCAGAGATTGAAGTATTGACATGTAGAGTAACACTAAGACGATTGGACTTTAAACTATATCTTAAAATTATGTCGGTATTCATTGTGTTTTTATAATTTATATAATAAATAGTTATCTGAACCATTCACCAACGGTCTACCACGGTCTACCACGGTCTACCACTACAATATAACAAAATTAATATACATGTAAATCCCTTTGAAACCCATGGTAGACCGTGGTAGACCGTGGTAGACCGTTGCATAAGGCGGTATATAGTTGCGCAGGGGAAATTAAACCAATTGCTTATGAATAAATGTGGCTTTACAAGCATTCTATAAAAGAGGCTTAAGCTTTACACTTATTTATTGAATGATTTCAACCTCTTCCAGATTTCGCTTCGTCTAAACCGCGTGCGGCAATACGATAATTTCTCAAATTTCAACGACAAGGTAGCGGCGGGTCTTCTTAGTTTTTGAAGCATATCTTAAATATAAAAATAATTATATTCTCATTAACAATTCATTGATAGTATTAGCTGGGGAAATAATTTTTAAACGTAAATAAAACGTTCTATTATGAAATGAAATACACCGTACGTGCTTAGTTTTCCCCAATCATCACAATGTCAGATATAGATTCAGTAAAGCGGGCTCGGATATCAATCAACCCAACGGCTGAAATATGAGCGTCATATCTAAACAATAGTTATATTATTAATACATCTCTCTTTCAACAGTTATCCTATCCAGGTTACCAACTCTCCGGCACTTTCTCTCGCAATACTAGTGACGTAGATATTATTGAGTGACAAAGAAAGGGCTTCAGGCAGAGACATATGGCGGAGAAGCCTGCGTAGTAGAGCGTAATCTATACATTTTTAAATGCAAATATCTTTCTACTAATTGCGCGAAACAGTCTCAAACTTCACCATTGTTTATTGACTTTAATTTACAAATAGAAATCAAATTTTAGCTGTATTTTATACAATATTAAGAAAAATCAGTCAAGGACAGTCTAAGACCCAATTTCCCTAATTTTGATAAAACAACTAGTTTTTTAATGTTACGGTAGTGATACAGCATTAAAAGATTAGTTTGCATCAAATTTTCAATATCGAGTATTAAATACCCTCCGTAGTTTGGACATCCAAATTATAAATAACATAATCTCTTAAATGGGCAAAAGAATAACAAATATTAAGGAAAGGAAAGGCCAGAGATTGAAGTATTGACATGTAGAGTAACACTAAGACGATTGGACATTAAACTATATCTTAAAATTATGTCGGTATTCATTGTGTTTTTATAATTTATATAATAAATAGTTATCTGAACCATTCACCAACGGTCTACCACGGTCTACCACGGTCTACCACTACAATATAACAAAATTAATATACATGTAAATCCCTTTGAAACCCATGGTAGACCGTGGTAGACCGTGGTAGACCGTTGCATAAGGCGGTATATAGTTGCGCAGGGGAAATTAAACCAATTGCTTATGAATAAATGTGGCTTTACAAGCATTCTATAAAAGAGGCTTAAGCTTTACACTTATTTATTGAATGATTTCAACCTCTTCCAGATTTCGCTTCGTCTAAACCGCGTGCGGCAATACGATAATTTCTCAAATTTCAACGACAAGGTAGCGGCGGGTCTTCTTAGTTTTTGAAGCATATCTTAAATATAAAAATAATTATATTCTCATTAACAATTCATTGATAGTATTAGCTGGGGAAATAATTTTTAAACGTAAATAAAACGTTCTATTATGAAATGAAATACACCGTACGTGCTTAGTTTTCCCCAATCATCACAATGTCAGATATAGATTCAGTAAAGCGGGCTCGGATATCAATCAACCCAACGGCTGAAATATGAGCGTCATATCTAAACAATAGTTATATTATTAATACATCTCTCTTTCAACAGTTATCCTATCCAGGTTACCAACTCTCCGGCACTTTCTCTCGCAATACTAGTGACGTAGATATTATTGAGTGACAAAGAAAGGGCTTCAGGCAGAGACATATGGCGGAGAAGCCTGCGTAGTAGAGCGTAATCTATACATTTTTAAATGCAAATATCTTTCTACTAATTGCGCGAAACAGTCTCAAACTTCACCATTGTTTATTGACTTTAATTTACAAATAGAAATCAAATTTTAGCTGTATTTTATACAATATTAAGAAAAATCAGTCAAGGACAGTCTAAGACCCAATTTCCCTAATTTTGATAAAACAACTAGTTTTTTAATGTTACGGTAGTGATACAGCATTAAAAGATTAGTTTGCATCAAATTTTCAATATCGAGTATTAAATACCCTCCGTAGTTTGGACATCCAAATTATAAATAACATAATCTCTTAAATGGGCAAAAGAATAACAAATATTAAGGAAAGGAAAGGCCAGAGATTGAAGTATTGACATGTAGAGTAACACTAAGACGATTGGACATTAAACTATATCTTAAAATTATGTCGGTATTCATTGTGTTTTTATAATTTATATAATAAATAGTTATCTGAACCATTCACCAACGGTCTACCACGGTCTACCACGGTCTACCACTACAATATAACAAAATTAATATACATGTAAATCCCTTTGAAACCCATGGTAGACCGTGGTAGACCGTGGTAGACCGTTGCATAAGGCGGTATATAGTTGCGCAGGGGAAATTAAACCAATTGCTTATGAATAAATGTGGCTTTACAAGCATTCTATAAAAGAGGCTTAAGCTTTACACTTATTTATTGAATGATTTCAACCTCTTCCAGATTTCGCTTCGTCTAAACCGCGTGCGGCAATACGATAATTTCTCAAATTTCAACGACAAGGTAGCGGCGGGTCTTCTTAGTTTTTGAAGCATATCTTAAATATAAAAATAATTATATTCTCATTAACAATTCATTGATAGTATTAGCTGGGGAAATAATTTTTAAACGTAAATAAAACGTTCTATTATGAAATGAAATACACCGTACGTGCTTAGTTTTCCCCAATCATCACAATGTCAGATATAGATTCAGTAAAGCGGGCTCGGATATCAATCAACCCAACGGCTGAAATATGAGCGTCATATCTAAACAATAGTTATATTATTAATACATCTCTCTTTCAACAGTTATCCTATCCAGGTTACCAACTCTCCGGCACTTTCTCTCGCAATACTAGTGACGTAGATATTATTGAGTGACAAAGAAAGGGCTTCAGGCAGAGACATATGGCGGAGAAGCCTGCGTAGTAGAGCGTAATCTATACATTTTTAAATGCAAATATCTTTCTACTAATTGCGCGAAACAGTCTCAAACTTCACCATTGTTTATTGACTTTAATTTACAAATAGAAATCAAATTTTAGCTGTATTTTATACAATATTAAGAAAAATCAGTCAAGGACAGTCTAAGACCCAATTTCCCTAATTTTGATAAAACAACTAGTTTTTTAATGTTACGGTAGTGATACAGCATTAAAAGATTAGTTTGCATCAAATTTTCAATATCGAGTATTAAATACCCTCCGTAGTTTGGACATCCAAATTATAAATAACATAATCTCTTAAATGGGCAAAAGAATAACAAATATTAAGGAAAGGAAAGGCCAGAGATTGAAGTATTGACATGTAGAGTAACACTAAGACGATTGGACATTAAACTATATCTTAAAATTATGTCGGTATTCATTGTGTTTTTATAATTTATATAATAAATAGTTATCTGAACCATTCACCAACGGTCTACCACGGTCTACCACGGTCTACCACTACAATATAACAAAATTAATATACATGTAAATCCCTTTGAAACCCATGGTAGACCGTGGTAGACCGTGGTAGACCGTTGCATAAGGCGGTATATAGTTGCGCAGGGGAAATTAAACCAATTGCTTATGAATAAATGTGGCTTTACAAGCATTCTATAAAAGAGGCTTAAGCTTTACACTTATTTATTGAATGATTTCAACCTCTTCCAGATTTCGCTTCGTCTAAACCGCGTGCGGCAATACGATAATTTCTCAAATTTCAACGACAAGGTAGCGGCGGGTCTTCTTAGTTTTTGAAGCATATCTTAAATATAAAAATAATTATATTCTCATTAACAATTCATTGATAGTATTAGCTGGGGAAATAATTTTTAAACGTAAATAAAACGTTCTATTATGAAATGAAATACACCGTACGTGCTTAGTTTTCCCCAATCATCACAATGTCAGATATAGATTCAGTAAAGCGGGCTCGGATATCAATCAACCCAACGGCTGAAATATGAGCGTCATATCTAAACAATAGTTATATTATTAATACATCTCTCTTTCAACAGTTATCCTATCCAGGTTACCAACTCTCCGGCACTTTCTCTCGCAATACTAGTGACGTAGATATTATTGAGTGACAAAGAAAGGGCTTCAGGCAGAGACATATGGCGGAGAAGCCTGCGTAGTAGAGCGTAATCTATACATTTTTAAATGCAAATATCTTTCTACTAATTGCGCGAAACAGTCTCAAACTTCACCATTGTTTATTGACTTTAATTTACAAATAGAAATCAAATTTTAGCTGTATTTTATACAATATTAAGAAAAATCAGTCAAGGACAGTCTAAGACCCAATTTCCCTAATTTTGATAAAACAACTAGTTTTTTAATGTTACGGTAGTGATACAGCATTAAAAGATTAGTTTGCATCAAATTTTCAATATCGAGTATTAAATACCCTCCGTAGTTTGGACATCCAAATTATAAATAACATAATCTCTTAAATGGGCAAAAGAATAACAAATATTAAGGAAAGGAAAGGCCAGAGATTGAAGTATTGACATGTAGAGTAACACTAAGACGATTGGACATTAAACTATATCTTAAAATTATGTCGGTATTCATTGTGTTTTTATAATTTATATAATAAATAGTTATCTGAACCATTCACCAACGGTCTACCACGGTCTACCACGGTCTACCACTACAATATAACAAAATTAATATACATGTAAATCCCTTTGAAACCCATGGTAGACCGTGGTAGACCGTGGTAGACCGTTGCATAAGGCGGTATATAGTTGCGCAGGGGAAATTAAACCAATTGCTTATGAATAAATGTGGCTTTACAAGCATTCTATAAAAGAGGCTTAAGCTTTACACTTATTTATTGAATGATTTCAACCTCTTCCAGATTTCGCTTCGTCTAAACCGCGTGCGGCAATACGATAATTTCTCAAATTTCAACGACAAGGTAGCGGCGGGTCTTCTTAGTTTTTGAAGCATATCTTAAATATAAAAATAATTATATTCTCATTAACAATTCATTGATAGTATTAGCTGGGGAAATAATTTTTAAACGTAAATAAAACGTTCTATTATGAAATGAAATACACCGTACGTGCTTAGTTTTCCCCAATCATCACAATGTCAGATATAGATTCAGTAAAGCGGGCTCGGATATCAATCAACCCAACGGCTGAAATATGAGCGTCATATCTAAACAATAGTTATATTATTAATACATCTCTCTTTCAACAGTTATCCTATCCAGGTTACCAACTCTCCGGCACTTTCTCTCGCAATACTAGTGACGTAGATATTATTGAGTGACAAAGAAAGGGCTTCAGGCAGAGACATATGGCGGAGAAGCCTGCGTAGTAGAGCGTAATCTATACATTTTTAAATGCAAATATCTTTCTACTAATTGCGCGAAACAGTCTCAAACTTCACCATTGTTTATTGACTTTAATTTACAAATAGAAATCAAATTTTAGCTGTATTTTATACAATATTAAGAAAAATCAGTCAAGGACAGTCTAAGACCCAATTTCCCTAATTTTGATAAAACAACTAGTTTTTTAATGTTACGGTAGTGATACAGCATTAAAAGATTAGTTTGCATCAAATTTTCAATATCGAGTATTAAATACCCTCCGTAGTTTGGACATCCAAATTATAAATAACATAATCTCTTAAATGGGCAAAAGAATAACAAATATTAAGGAAAGGAAAGGCCAGAGATTGAAGTATTGACATGTAGAGTAACACTAAGACGATTGGACATTAAACTATATCTTAAAATTATGTCGGTATTCATTGTGTTTTTATAATTTATATAATAAATAGTTATCTGAACCATTCACCAACGGTCTACCACGGTCTACCACGGTCTACCACTACAATATAACAAAATTAATATACATGTAAATCCCTTTGAAACCCATGGTAGACCGTGGTAGACCGTGGTAGACCGTTGCATAAGGCGGTATATAGTTGCGCAGGGGAAATTAAACCAATTGCTTATGAATAAATGTGGCTTTACAAGCATTCTATAAAAGAGGCTTAAGCTTTACACTTATTTATTGAATGATTTCAACCTCTTCCAGATTTCGCTTCGTCTAAACCGCGTGCGGCAATACGATAATTTCTCAAATTTCAACGACAAGGTAGCGGCGGGTCTTCTTAGTTTTTGAAGCATATCTTAAATATAAAAATAATTATATTCTCATTAACAATTCATTGATAGTATTAGCTGGGGAAATAATTTTTAAACGTAAATAAAACGTTCTATTATGAAATGAAATACACCGTACGTGCTTAGTTTTCCCCAATCATCACAATGTCAGATATAGATTCAGTAAAGCGGGCTCGGATATCAATCAACCCAACGGCTGAAATATGAGCGTCATATCTAAACAATAGTTATATTATTAATACATCTCTCTTTCAACAGTTATCCTATCCAGGTTACCAACTCTCCGGCACTTTCTCTCGCAATACTAGTGACGTAGATATTATTGAGTGACAAAGAAAGGGCTTCAGGCAGAGACATATGGCGGAGAAGCCTGCGTAGTAGAGCGTAATCTATACATTTTTAAATGCAAATATCTTTCTACTAATTGCGCGAAACAGTCTCAAACTTCACCATTGTTTATTGACTTTAATTTACAAATAGAAATCAAATTTTAGCTGTATTTTATACAATATTAAGAAAAATCAGTCAAGGACAGTCTAAGACCCAATTTCCCTAATTTTGATAAAACAACTAGTTTTTTAATGTTACGGTAGTGATACAGCATTAAAAGATTAGTTTGCATCAAATTTTCAATATCGAGTATTAAATACCCTCCGTAGTTTGGACATCCAAATTATAAATAACATAATCTCTTAAATGGGCAAAAGAATAACAAATATTAAGGAAAGGAAAGGCCAGAGATTGAAGTATTGACATGTAGAGTAACACTAAGACGATTGGACATTAAACTATATCTTAAAATTATGTCGGTATTCATTGTGTTTTTATAATTTATATAATAAATAGTTATCTGAACCATTCACCAACGGTCTACCACGGTCTACCACGGTCTACCACTACAATATAACAAAATTAATATACATGTAAATCCCTTTGAAACCCATGGTAGACCGTGGTAGACCGTGGTAGACCGTTGCATAAGGCGGTATATAGTTGCGCAGGGGAAATTAAACCAATTGCTTATGAATAAATGTGGCTTTACAAGCATTCTATAAAAGAGGCTTAAGCTTTACAAATATTACCAGGGTTAAGTCACGTTGGCCTGAAAAAAAGAGAAAAATCTTCTCGACGTTTCGAGCGAAGGCCCTTCGTCAGGAGAAATTAGTAAAAAACTCACATGTGGTCACGCGTATTTATAGCTGCAGAGCTACAATGGGAATCACGTGAACACATGTAAGCCAATAAAAACAAAGTAAACAAATAAATTAATATGTAATTTTAGCCTGTGTGCAGGTGCTGACCCAATAGTGGGGCAGCTACCTGCAAATAGGCAAAGAAACAGGTTATAAATTACTATTTAAATCATCGGAAAAAGGTTAAGGAAAAGGTGTGGAATATGGTGGTGGAGTGAGCTAAATGAAAGAGAATCGCTCATTGAGGCCGTGAGGGTGAATGGTACCAAGTTTGTAAATGAGACGCATTTCTTGTTTACGACGAGTATCGTTACAACCTGTAATGGGCTGAATGGCACAGATTTTCATGTTGGAAAAGGAGTGGTTGGCACTGTTGAAGTGCCTGGCAACAGGTTTGTTTTGCACATTGTATTTGACATCACGAAGGTGTTCAACAAACCTGTCACCTAAACGTCTTCCAGTTTCTCCGATGTAAAGCATGGGACATTTACTGCAAGAGATACAGTAAATGAGGTTGGAGGAAGTGCAAGTGAAACTGTGGGTTATGTTGAACCTACATTTTGGAGCCGAAATTGAAATTGAGGAGTCTAAATATTTACAGGTGTTGCACCTACCACGACAGCAAGAGCTGGTGCCAACAACCCAGGTAGACCTATAGTGTCTGCTTGTGGTTGCCCTACCCAAGCCATTTCATCCTACCTTGACCACATCATGGCGCCCTTGGTTAAGAATTTACCTTCTTACATCAAGGACACCAAACATGCTCTGAAAATTTGTGACCACATTAGTTTTCAGGGTTCACATCATTTCATCTTCACCATGGATGTCAAATCACTCTACACTGTCATCCCGCATCACGATGGTCTTCAAGCACTTAAATATTTCTTTGATCAACGCACAATTCGGGAGCCATCGACCACTACTTTGTTACGCCTGGCTGAGTTAGTGCTCACCCTCAACAATTTTTCATTTGATGGTGAGCATTACCAACAAGTTAGTGGTGTAGCCATGGGTACCAAAATGGGCCCTAACTATGCCAACTTATTTGTTGGTTATGTGGAAAAACAAATCTTTGAACAATACACTGGTTTCCTACCTGACTACTATGGTCGGTTCATTGATGATTGCTTAGGCACTGCATCATGTTCGCGCGCTGACCTGGTTTGCTTCATTAACTATGTTAATGACTTCCACCCAACACTCCAGTTCACATGGGAGATCAGTGAGACTAGTGTGTCGTTCTTAGATATTCTTGTCTCCATTAATGGTAATAAGCTGAGCACTTCTGTCTTTTACAAGACCACTGACTCTCATAGCTACCTCCTCTTCTCCTCTCATCATCCTAAACACACCAAAACTTCCATTCCTTTCTCTCAATTTCTTCGTCTTCGCCGCCTCTGCAGTGAAGATGACGATTTCAATGCCAAATGTTTGGAAATGAGAAACTTTTTTGTTAATCGTGGTTATCCTTCCCACCTCTTAGACACTGCCTTACACAAGGTCTCCAACATTTCCCGTTCAGACACCTTAAGCGAACCTTTGGCTACCATTTCTAATGAAAAAGTACCTCTAGTTCTCACTTTTCATCCCTTCAATTTCAAAGTAAGGGACATCATTAACCGCAATTTCGACCTCATTAAAAATGACCCAGAAACATCTTCCATTTTCTCTGAGAAACCCCTAGTATCTTTTCGGCATAGCAAAAACATCCGGGAAAACGTTGTTCACAGCTCACTACAGCAAGCCTTGGTATCACATGTTGGCACCAGCTCTTGCTGTCGTGGTAGGTGCAACACCTGTAAATATTTAGACTCCTCAATTTCAATTTCGGCTCCAAAATGTAGGTTCAACATAACCCACAGTTTCACTTGCACTTCCTCCAACCTCATTTACTGTATCTCTTGCAGTAAATGTCCCATGCTTTACATCGGAGAAACTGGAAGACGTTTAGGTGACAGGTTTGTTGAACACCTTCGTGATGTCAAATACAATGTGCAAGACAAACCTGTTGCCAGGCACTTCAACAGTGCCAACCACTCCTTTTCCAACATGAAAATCTGTGCCATTCAGCCCATTACAGGTTGTAACGATACTCGTCGTAAACAAGAAATGCGTCTCATTTACAAACTTGGTACCATTCACCCTCACGGCCTCAATGAGCGATTCTCTTTCATTTAGCTCACTCCACCACCATATTCCACACCTTTTCCTTAACCTTTTTCCGATGATTTAAATAGTAATTTATAACCTGTTTCTTTGCCTATTTGCAGGTAGCTGCCCCACTATTGGGTCAGCACCTGCACACAGGCTAAAATTACATATTAATTTATTTGTTTACTTTGTTTTTATTGGCTTACATGTGTTCACGTGATTCCCATTGTAGCTCTGCAGCTATAAATACGCGTGACCACATGTGAGTTTTTTACTAATTTCTCCTGACGAAGGGCCTTCGCTCGAAACGTCGAGAAGATTTTTCTCTTTTTTTCAGGCCAACGTGACTTAACCCTGGTAATATTTGGATTTCAACCGTGGCCGACGCTGTCCTAGAAGCCCTTAAGCTTTACACTTATTTATTGAATGATTTCAACCTCTTCCAGATTTCGCTTCGTCTAAACCGCGTGCGGCAATACGATAATTTCTCAAATTTCAACGACAAGGTAGCGGCGGGTCTTCTTAGTTTTTGAAGCATATCTTAAATATAAAAATAATTATATTCTCATTAACAATTCATTGATAGTATTAGCTGGGGAAATAATTTTTAAACGTAAATAAAACGTTCTATTATGAAATGAAATACACCGTACGTGCTTAGTTTTCCCCAATCATCACAATGTCAGATATAGATTCAGTAAAGCGGGCTCGGATATCAATCAACCCAACGGCTGAAATATGAGCGTCATATCTAAACAATAGTTATATTATTAATACATCTCTCTTTCAACAGTTATCCTATCCAGGTTACCAACTCTCCGGCACTTTCTCTCGCAATACTAGTGACGTAGATATTATTGAGTGACAAAGAAAGGGCTTCAGGCAGAGACATATGGCGGAGAAGCCTGCGTAGTAGAGCGTAATCTATACATTTTTAAATGCAAATATCTTTCTACTAATTGCGCGAAACAGTCTCAAACTTCACCATTGTTTATTGACTTTAATTTACAAATAGAAATCAAATTTTAGCTGTATTTTATACAATATTAAGAAAAATCAGTCAAGGACAGTCTAAGACCCAATTTCCCTAATTTTGATAAAACAACTAGTTTTTTAATGTTACGGTAGTGATACAGCATTAAAAGATTAGTTTGCATCAAATTTTCAATATCGAGTATTAAATACCCTCCGTAGTTTGGACATCCAAATTATAAATAACATAATCTCTTAAATGGGCAAAAGAATAACAAATATTAAGGAAAGGAAAGGCCAGAGATTGAAGTATTGACATGTAGAGTAACACTAAGACGATTGGACATTAAACTATATCTTAAAATTATGTCGGTATTCATTGTGTTTTTATAATTTATATAATAAATAGTTATCTGAACCATTCACCAACGGTCTACCACGGTCTACCACGGTCTACCACTACAATATAACAAAATTAATATACATGTAAATCCCTTTGAAACCCATGGTAGACCGTGGTAGACCGTGGTAGACCGTTGCATAAGGCGGTATATAGTTGCGCAGGGGAAATTAAACCAATTGCTTATGAATAAATGTGGCTTTACAAGCATTCTATAAAAGAGGCTTAAGCTTTACACTTATTTATTGAATGATTTCAACCTCTTCCAGATTTCGCTTCGTCTAAACCGCGTGCGGCAATACGATAATTTCTCAAATTTCAACGACAAGGTAGCGGCGGGTCTTCTTAGTTTTTGAAGCATATCTTAAATATAAAAATAATTATATTCTCATTAACAATTCATTGATAGTATTAGCTGGGGAAATAATTTTTAAACGTAAATAAAACGTTCTATTATGAAATGAAATACACCGTACGTGCTTAGTTTTCCCCAATCATCACAATGTCAGATATAGATTCAGTAAAGCGGGCTCGGATATCAATCAACCCAACGGCTGAAATATGAGCGTCATATCTAAACAATAGTTATATTATTAATACATCTCTCTTTCAACAGTTATCCTATCCAGGTTACCAACTCTCCGGCACTTTCTCTCGCAATACTAGTGACGTAGATATTATTGAGTGACAAAGAAAGGGCTTCAGGCAGAGACATATGGCGGAGAAGCCTGCGTAGTAGAGCGTAATCTATACATTTTTAAATGCAAATATCTTTCTACTAATTGCGCGAAACAGTCTCAAACTTCACCATTGTTTATTGACTTTAATTTACAAATAGAAATCAAATTTTAGCTGTATTTTATACAATATTAAGAAAAATCAGTCAAGGACAGTCTAAGACCCAATTTCCCTAATTTTGATAAAACAACTAGTTTTTTAATGTTACGGTAGTGATACAGCATTAAAAGATTAGTTTGCATCAAATTTTCAATATCGAGTATTAAATACCCTCCGTAGTTTGGACATCCAAATTATAAATAACATAATCTCTTAAATGGGCAAAAGAATAACAAATATTAAGGAAAGGAAAGGCCAGAGATTGAAGTATTGACATGTAGAGTAACACTAAGACGATTGGACATTAAACTATATCTTAAAATTATGTCGGTATTCATTGTGTTTTTATAATTTATATAATAAATAGTTATCTGAACCATTCACCAACGGTCTACCACGGTCTACCACGGTCTACCACTACAATATAACAAAATTAATATACATGTAAATCCCTTTGAAACCCATGGTAGACCGTGGTAGACCGTGGTAGACCGTTGCATAAGGCGGTATATAGTTGCGCAGGGGAAATTAAACCAATTGCTTATGAATAAATGTGGCTTTACAAGCATTCTATAAAAGAGGCTTAAGCTTTACACTTATTTATTGAATGATTTCAACCTCTTCCAGATTTCGCTTCGTCTAAACCGCGTGCGGCAATACGATAATTTCTCAAATTTCAACGACAAGGTAGCGGCGGGTCTTCTTAGTTTTTGAAGCATATCTTAAATATAAAAATAATTATATTCTCATTAACAATTCATTGATAGTATTAGCTGGGGAAATAATTTTTAAACGTAAATAAAACGTTCTATTATGAAATGAAATACACCGTACGTGCTTAGTTTTCCCCAATCATCACAATGTCAGATATAGATTCAGTAAAGCGGGCTCGGATATCAATCAACCCAACGGCTGAAATATGAGCGTCATATCTAAACAATAGTTATATTATTAATACATCTCTCTTTCAACAGTTATCCTATCCAGGTTACCAACTCTCCGGCACTTTCTCTCGCAATACTAGTGACGTAGATATTATTGAGTGACAAAGAAAGGGCTTCAGGCAGAGACATATGGCGGAGAAGCCTGCGTAGTAGAGCGTAATCTATACATTTTTAAATGCAAATATCTTTCTACTAATTGCGCGAAACAGTCTCAAACTTCACCATTGTTTATTGACTTTAATTTACAAATAGAAATCAAATTTTAGCTGTATTTTATACAATATTAAGAAAAATCAGTCAAGGACAATCTTGGACAATAATGTTGTAACACCCCCTCCCCCCGATTCAATGTTGACCGAAATGAAACAATGTTGGAATGGAGTTTCATATAACAACATTGAATCGGGGGGGATGGGTTGACTGTTACAACTATTATTGTCCAAGATTGTAGCCACCTATATACCTAACTACCTATTTACCTATCCATCCATCCATCCATCCATCCATTCATCCATCCATCCATCCATCCATCCATCCATCCATCCATCCATCCATCCATCCATCCATCCATTCATCCATCCATTCATCCATCCATCCATCCATCCATCCATCCATCCATCCATCCATCCATCCATCCATCCATCCATCCATCCATTCATCCATCCTTCCATCCATCCATCCATCCATCCATACACCCACCCACCCATCCATCCATCCATCCATCCATCCATCCATCCATCCATCCATCCATCCATCCATCCATCCATCCATCCCACCCCCCCTTCCGCTCTTTTTTATTGGAGGCCTGGAAATAGCTACTCCTGGAAATAGCTACGCATTATGGTACCCAGACCCTCGCTAATGGTCGGAACGATGAAAATATAGTTTTAATTTTGGTAGGATATTTGAAATAAAAAAAAAACACTCTATTTTTTTGAAGAAAAATGCCACAAAGAACAAAGAAAAATTTAAGGATAATATTTCGTAAAATATATTGAGATGAAGAAAGTTGCACGTTGCCTCCATGGTTTGAACTCAATCTTGTTCGCGTGCAAACCGACGACGTTACCACCACACTACTGAAGCAGGCATCAGAATTTTATTTAAATATTAGGGTTATAGTTTACAGTTCTTTCTTCCCATGTTTACAAAGAACATCGCTTGGTATCTAAAAATATTTGCATTTTGAAAACTACTCAAACTATATTCATTTATGGCATTTTAAATTTATTTAAACTAATATAACAAAAACAATTTTTCATTTCGAAATCTGAATTGCTGAAAATGTTTTCACATACAGTTAATAAATATTTCAACAGCATTTGTAGTCTTTGTACGTTTTACAAAAGAAGAAATGTTCCTTCTCCATTTTTATGCTAAATTATAAACAACCGCTAAGTCATATGTAGTTTTACAATAAGAAAGCCATTTAAAAGGAGATAAGACGGCAGCTACAGGTAAAAAATACAACGTAAGGGGCATTGGCAAGAAAAAAACATGCAATGGATATGATACATTGATACGTACTTCAAGGACACACAAAATATGAAACAAAATTAACAGTGATAGATGTAAACAGGAAACTCAACAGTTTTGCTACTAAGTGTTCGTGATTACGTACTGAGAGCGACTGCTCTATATTTTTACCGTATAGCTTTATAAACTTTTCGGCCTTTGTCTTCGTTTCTTTCGAGTTTTGGTTTGACGGGTTTCCTTTTAGTCAAGTCTGAAGCCTTTATATACGTAAACGTTGATTTGTTTCTGTTCTTTTGAAAAGGATACGTATCCAAAAAACTCCTTTCTCAAGTCTTTTTGTCAAGAGTAATATCAAATCTTTTTCAAATCTATTTTGTCAAGAACTATATTGTTTCCAGCGCCCCACAATCTTCACCGCGCGTGGTCCGTCCACACATATATTTAACAAATAGAAAATCGCTTGCCTGTCTCTGTACTGTTATGCAAACACGAATGACGTGATTTCAACCGGAAAAAATGCCTTGCGTCATTCGTGTTTGTATCACAGTACAGAGTAATAAAAGCGATTTTCTATTTGTTTTATAAAATAAGTAATAACGAACCGTTTTAGGAGGTAAAAAACCAAGGAGAAACAACCAAAATGACGGAGACTCAGCTGACGAATGATGGCGTAATCAAATAAATACGCCAGTGATTACGTGAGATTTAACCAAACAGAGCATGCGTTGCACAAAATAAAATGAAAATGACGTCAAACGTGTCTCTGTACTCTAAGTGAAAATGGCTCTCGTCCAATCAGAGCGTGCGTAGCATACCTGTTATTTTATAAATATATATACAAATATTCAGATCGCTCAAACTGATTCCCATTTTAACACGCGTGTGAAGTGGACTCCACGCATGTCGAGATTAGCACCCTCACCGGGCTCCGGGCCTTCGGCCCTACGCCCGGCTCTGGGAAAAGAAAAATTTCGGACTCAGCTAAGTTTCCGTGCTCAATTCTTTAATTCACATGTATTCACTAGTATTCTAACCTTCTTTTGATAAGACGTAAGTGGTGAGAAATTTTTTTTTAATAGTTCCTTACAACCTTTTTCATATTGAAACAAGACGCCCGCTAGGCGTTAACTCGGGCCACTGGGCATGGTGTTGAAGGGCATATTAGAACACTCACTTGTTTACAAAAAACAAATTTTTATTGACTACACTATTATACATGCATGGAAAACCTAGATTTGGACAACATAAAATTTATATAAGCTTACTGAAAGCCATCATGACATTGCTTCAATATTTTGAGTGCTAAAATCATGAGTTGGCAAAAAAACAAACCTGAATGGAACTGAACTAGAGCTTAACTAGAAGTAGAGTGTACTGTTATTGTTATTTTTACAGTGATTTAAGGGAAATAGCTGATTGATATTTTGAGGGCTAAAATCATGAGTTGAGTAGTAAGAGGTGGCAAAAAATGTCAGTTCAAATGGTGCAAGATTGGACCAGCAACAAGTTCAAATAAATTCAATTATAGTTCAAAGAAGACATATCAAAAGAAAATGCTACCCCTGTGAGGCTTGTTATTTCGATTAGTTGTTGAGTTTATGGCATACAATTGAGACTAAGGTTGGCTTGGATGGATTTAATACTTCATCAATTTTCTGTTTGACTGAGGTCAAAATCTGTGTTCATCGATCAAGTATATTTGTCTTAATTACCTCATCTAGATCATTATCAAGAGGTTCTGCTACAATTGTTCTTTTTTTGAAAAATTGACAAAAACTAAATCTACAACTGATATTTTTGTATTTTCTGCAGGTTTTAGAATGATTGTGCTTTTGATAAGTTTTAACTAACTCATGTAATTCTTGTTCTGTTTCCTCATTTGGAAGATAAGCTTGCACGTGGTTATCTATAAATTGTATGTAAGCTTCTTTGTTGTCAGACGTAAGTTTGGGGTAATCAGAAGTCCATATTAATGCATGTAAATGAGGGGATCCTCTCATTTGAAATTCAATACGCAGTGCATAATAGATTATTTTTCCAATAGGGTTAAGTTTATTAAGTAAAACCTCAGTGAAAAATGTTTCAACTCTATGCTGAAAGTGCTTAGCAACAACAACAGGATTAAGGTTTAGTATTGAGCATCTTTCATTGTAAGACAAAGCTTCAACTTCCTCATCAGTCGTATTTTTGCCTTGTGTTCTAGCTTAAACTGAAATAACTCAGGCCATCTTAGATCAGCACATGATAACGTCATAAACCATGTTGGGATACCAAGTTGTCTTACCACGGCTACTACTTCATATATAATTTTTTTCCAATAGAGTGGCGTGCCTGGAATTTGCCTTAAAAACAAATATGCTTGATCTTGACAAATGAAACCTTTTAATTTGTTTACATCTGCCTTTATTTGTGATACAGTGACAGGTTGGCCATGGATTTTTTTAAGGCTATATTAATACTATCTGATACCTTTTTTGTTCCATTATAAATTGTGCAGAGAAAAGATATTCTGGATTTGTTGCAAACCTACCACTATAATGTAAAAGACGAGCATTGAAGTATTTTACTGGTGACAATTTAATCTCCCGTTCATCTGTTTACCCAAACTGTCCTTTTGGTAACAATACTGGAAATGCAAGCGCTTCACATTTTGTGTCTAAAATTATTGATACAGGATGCTTGTTTCCTCCAGGTGCAATATTGTACACTTCATTCCCTAGTGAATTTTTATTATTTTGTATTGTTACAGGGTAATCTGGTAAAACAGACTGTAAACATGTTTGATTAGTTGCTTGTCTATATTCATTCAATGGGTCATCCCTTTCTTCAGTATCCTCATTATTCGTTATTTGTTTCTTGTCGGTATCCATTGAGGATTTTTCATATTTATCAAAATGTTGGCTTGAAACACTGTCATCTTGTTCTAAACTTGTAAGGTTAGCACTGATATTGTTTATATTAATTGTAATATTATTATACGATGGATTGTTTATTAAGGTATGCTTCATTAAGGTATAAATACTTTCCAGTTTTTGATAAAATGAACTTTGTATTGATATAACTTGGATTGTTTATACTTTTGGCATTCAAATAAGTACTGTTGGCATTCATAGATAACTTGGCATTCATTTGTAAGTTGGCATTTATAGTAAGTTGATCGCATAACCCGTGTCGAAATTGCTCATATTTTAGTGTAGGTTCAATGCGATCGATAGTGTCGTCGGGTGCAGTTGTAAGTATTGCAAGTATTGTGAGCGTATTTATAAAGAACAAGATACTTGCCAGCCACATAACTGATCCCAGACAATTCTAAGCAAGCAGGCAAGAACACTTCGAACCACTCAGTCCACATGTCATGCCCGCGGTACATCAAAGCATGATCAAAGAAAACCGACTCGTCACATGCCTCAGTTTCGCAAAGCTTATTGGTCAAATCGCCAGCGGCCGCGCGGAGGACTAATAACGCGACAAAAAAAAATCAAAAAAATCGGTAAACCTAGACTCGTCCACCACAGGTGGCCCGAGTAAACAGTCAAGACAGAGTAATAATCTTGTCCAGCAGTCATATTCTATTGGTGAAATATCACCAATATATAGATCTAAAATTTGATGTGCATATAAACGAATGTTTTCATAAATGAAACAGTTCTAACGCAGCAATGACAGCAACATTGCGGTGCCATGACGTCTGATGAGTAGCTGCTGAGTGGCTGGCTCGTCACTTTTTTTTGTAGAATATCAGCGACGTTTTTGACGGCAAGGATTTTGGCGGCTTTTCAGACGACATCACATTTGTGAAGAAAGGCATGGAGCATTCCGGTAGATACATTTGTGGTGTTCTGACGTGCTAACTATCAGCTTTATAATTTTGCTTATAACTTTGTGCAGAATTAATACGCGCTCTGATATTGTCGCATTGAGAACGGAAGCGATGTTTTTGACGCGAGGAATTTTGGCGGCTTTTTGACGGTCTCCTTGAAGCGAAGCGTTCCACACCCGCAGTCCAGTTATAATAATAGGTCAGTGGTGCTGCCCAAAAATGTGTGACCATTTTCAGATTCAAAATGGCGGCATCTATAGGCATTGAACTCTAAATAAACTGGAACCACTGATCTCTAAATAAACTGGATAGGCCTTTCCCTATGGCCAGCAGTCAAACATTTCGTGGCAGTCGCCGCCATCTTACGCAGTGGAACATATGAGGCATTGCGACCTTAGAACTTGTTCCCAATCCTAAAGTTGACTGGCATAAGCAATCTTGACGTCAGCTCGGTCATATTATCCGGGGGTAGGAATATTATGCGAATGTGCATTGCCGGGGGAGTCGGAAAAGCCGTAAAGCAAACAACAGATGCCGGTTCGTTTAGTTTTCACTGTTTAACGACAACTACAGTCAAACGATAGCAAGTACACAACACGAAATATTGTTAAGGCATTAAGATTACTATAAAAGACTTGAAATTGAATTCTTCGTAGATTTTATAGTCTGTTTTTCAGTTTCTATCATCGTGAAGTTTCTTCGTTGTCGGCACTGAAGAAAAGCAACGAAATTTAAAGGTTTTATAGCTCAGTAACAGAAACAAATACAAGAAATTAACGTTTTAAACCTTTTTAAGTACTTCTTGTGTCATTACATTCGTTTAAATTTTCTTAAAATAACTCTTTTTGTCTGTTCTCAATCTACGAAAGCGATGAACTTCAGTGAAAGCCATCTTGTGTAGTGGTCACGTCATCATACAACTGGCACACAAAATCCGGCACAAGGGCCCATCCAGTTTATATAGAGCTCAGTGACTGGAACGTTAACTCCATAAGACAGGCCCTATGATTGGGTGGAGTCAAACGTCCGGCCGCTGGGGGTAACCATTGCACGTCTGACGTCAACAGAACCTATGAAGGGCACAATGAAAAACTGAAAACTCGCTGCAAAAAATAACCATTTTTTAGACCTAAAGTTTTTTATAGATGATAACGAAGAAGATAGTATGTATTGAGCTTATCGGCCTTGTACCTGAACAATTTCTACATACCAAAATGGATTGAATGACGACGAAATATCTGCCGAACAAAAGCAAAATTCGAGTCGCTAACTCGTACGGGAAAATGCAGGTTTCTTTTATTTTTCTTTGTTATCTCAAACTTTTGAAGGTTGTCTTGCCAAGAATTAGTAATAAGATAGTGCTAAATTATATATATAGCTTTAACTCAAGTTTCAGTTGTGAAAAGGCTAAATCTGACATTTTTCGATACGAAGAGTAATTCCAGAGCTGTAATAACACACGGTAAAGTGCATTTTGTTTTGTTTTTCCTACTGAAAATTGAGTAATTTAAAACCCAACTGTTTTTATAAACAACCTCTTCACTTTAAACCTGCGTTTCATATGTATTTTCTTTATATTTGTCCAAACCAATGGCAAATAGACCTTTTCGATAATTACGTCACGCTTCATGAAAACGAGGCTTCCAGGCCAAAGTTTCACAATTTTGATTATCATAGTAACCCGTAATATCTGTTTATGGAAGAAGATGGCTAATAACGTCCAAACTATATATGGTAGAAACACATCGTGTACGTATGTTGTTAGGCATTTCATAAGCTTTCATTTGATGTATATTTTAAGTTTCTGTGTTGTGTGTAACTTTTTAAAATGTCCAAAATGTTCGCACCATTGCTCGTCAAGTAATAAATAATGATATGGACGTCTCACAACTGTTGTAGAATTTCGAATACCGTTTTTAAAATATTTAACATACAACCTTGAAATGTATGTCAAACAGAAGATACTGTAAAATGCTATTTGTGGTAGAACTTTCAAATTTCTATATAGCGTAAGGGGAAGTATTTTAAAAATGGGAAAACTTACTATTATCTTGGTCTGATGGATGAATTGTTAAGTTTGTTTTGTTTACAACTCAGACCAAGATAATAGTACGTTTCCCCATCAGTTTTAAAATACTTTCTCTTAAACTAGAAACTTGAAAGTTGTACCGCAAATAGCATTTTACAGTATCTTCTGTTTGATATCTGTTTCAAAGTTGTGCGTTATGTATTTTAGAAACAATATCCCAAATTCTACAACAGTTGTGGGAATCCATTATTATTACTTGACGAGCAATGGTGCGAACATTTTGGACATTTTAAAAAGTTACACACGTCACAGAAACTTAAAATATACATCAAATGAAAGCTTATGAAATGCCTAACAACATACGTACGCGATGTGTTTCTACCATATATAGTTTGGACGTTATTAGCCATCTTCTTCCATAAACAGATATGACGGGATTACTACGATAATCAAAATTACGAAACTTTGGCCTGGGAGCCTCGTTTTCATGCAGCGTGACGTAATTATCGAAAAGGTGTATTGGTTGCGTATTGTTGACTTTCTTTTGAGAGCTTATATTTTTACTGTATTCCTTGTTTTTACTCATCATGTCAGTGTTCACCTACTCTACGGTACATTGGAATTTCATTTAAGCCTAGAAGTGGTTAACAAGTTTAGTTTTTCTTTGATTTCAAGCTGGTTTTGCAACCCAGTTCATTAAATTCAGCTTCATTTTCGATTCTCTCGGTTATACAGTAAAAAACTGGGGTTAATATATGCTATGCCATATATTAATATGTGGAAACAGCCAGTAAAGTTGTATGTATAGTATGCCATGTTCAAATTAGCAACACATGTATAAAATGATTTAAAATAACCCTTTTTTGTGTGTCTGTGTGCTTTTCACACGTTTTCATGATTTGCTTCTAGTCTATAGAGCGTTTTTACTCACGTGATCGGTGGTCCATTGGGGGTGGTGAAACAATACGAAATATTTGAATAAGAAAGAGCTAATTCCCATACCGTACACCAACATGGCCGCCATTTAATTGTTTTGGTACATCAATATGGCCGCCGTGACGTAAGATGAAAAGGCTCTATATTTCTTTGTGCTTAATAGCGGTAGTCACATGTACGCATTGCGTACCTATTTTTACTGATGTAACTACCGTATTTAAATAAATCTCTATCCTGAAAATACCCCGTCCTATAGAAAAGAAGTATCCAGTATCCTAGGCAAAAAACTATCCAAATTAAGTGAATTCCTGAAACTGTAAGTCCAAATGCTTGGGTATAATATAACAAGTGGGACATGTTTTGAAAAATGTAACTTGTTTTAGTTGTTACTTGATCTGCGCACCACCATATGGAATACAGAATACAGATTTTAATTACTTCTTCCCACAAGGGGCTTTTCAAGAGCAGTTTACGTTACTAAATTTCAAGTGGCCGAGTCGAAGGCGTATTAAAGGCGCTCGAAGCAGCCGCCCTACGACACATTTATGACCCACATGTCAGACCACGAATCACAGACCTAGGTATTGATTTTATGGAGGGAGGAAAACCGGAGAACCCAGCGAAAAACCCCGAAGCACAGGGGAGACAAACTAAACTCTACTCACATGAATGTTCCAAGCTCGAGAACGGGGTTATTCCCAGACGGGCACCCATCCAAGTACTAACCCCGTGGAACTTTTGGTGAGAGGCAGCGCCCTAACAGCACACATACATGGCATATATGCCATATATTGTTGCAATTCGAGCACTCTGGCCCTATATACCACCTTATGCTCTCTGGATGCTGTGCGCACTACTAATAATGTTTCAGAAGCATTTGTCACCGACGATTGCTATACGTGGTGTTCTCACATTTAGATTGTTCTAAGCTACACTTATTGTACTACACGTAGTACACGCGTGCGTGTCTGTAGATTGTTATACTAGAAATACATAAACGCAACCCCCTCGCCCGCTTTTAACACATTAAATATACATAATCTGCCCCCCCCCCCCGATTAAAATAAGCACCTGATCTGTTTTTGTTTACAAATATGAACACCCTTGCCCTCCTGGCCTCCTTTACATCCTGTTTTATCACTTTTATGAATGTAGTTTTTCTATTATTGACCAATTTCCAAAGCCATGTTTTATTCCAAAATAATAAAGCAGTGGCTGAGGAAAAACTTGTGTCACCAGAAACTGATAGCAAAAACAAACAATAATTACAGACGCTTATATCAAGGTGCCTATTAAACTGTTTTGATAATATGATTCCCAGTGTTCCAAATATAATGTTGAACCTCAAAGAAAAAACATCAGAACAGAAAAAAACGTGGGTAACAGCCTGAAAACTATAGGTGTAAGAGAGGAAAAACTAACCAGGGAAGAACTATAACTTAATGCAAAGTTTTACTCGAACCATGGAAAAAAACGCATGAGAAAATGTATATTATTTGACAAGATTTTTGCTGTTTTAACTGAGTTTAATTAATACTGAAAACGTTTCGCATATATACCGACTCTAATCAGCTAAAGAAACGGCTGGTAAGTTAAATACGAATCACTGCTTACCGTTAAATTTTCTTTTGGCTCTTCTCAGATGCTGCAAACACTGCCATAGTGCCATACGGGCTACGGCTTTTGGTTTCCGTGTGGTTTTTTTCGTTCGGTTCTTAGCAAAAAGCAATCAATTCTCTTCAAAATGTGAAAAGCTGTTTGTGATGATGTTCCTTTCAATTCACTGTTCTCTCTCGAGCCAAGATATACCAGTGCATAAGTCTTTTGCTGGCTTTGAACAGACACACGAAGAAACATCTTTTTGTTTTTTTCAGTCACATTTGGCGGCATCTTTTCCGATCTTTATCGCAATTTTTCATGCTTTTTCAATGGTTTCTAGTCGTGTTTAATATTGTTTGGTTCATCCCACTGCAACATCTCTTCTTGGCTTTCGTTTTTCGGTCATTTGTAAACCAATTTTTCTGACAAAGATTTTGTTTCGCTTGAGCCGCAAAAGTTGGCGATTTGATGGATATATACATACATACATACATACATACATACATACATACATACATACATACATACATACATACATACATACATACATACATACATACATACAAACATCTCGCAGAATTTCTTTCCCACTCGCGTGTAATTTCGCATGTAAGTGGACTCCACGCGTGTCGAGATTAGCACCCTCACCGGGCTCCGGGCCTTCGGCCCGTCGCCCGGCTCGGGGATCATGTAATATTTCATAAACGAGTGGGAATGTCAGTTTTACCAGGGGTTACAAACACGAGAGAACATTGAAAATTACGAGGTAATAGGCCGAGTGATTTTTGTTGTTCTCGAGTTTGAAATCCCTCCCTGGTAATAACACGATTAACGGGTTTTTAGTAGAGGGTTAGATTTATAGACAATGGTTTCACGTTGAATTTATAATTAAGAAATGTGGTAATAAACGGTTCTTTGTTTGTATCGTTTATTATCTGATTTCTTAATCATAAATTCAGTTAGCGCGACATTTACCTGGTTTGAAAAGTCATACACGTGACCAAATATTTTTCTCTGATTGGCTAATTAACTCATCAATTATTAACTTGACTGAATACGTGGTAAAATACGTACAAGGAAATTGCTTTCATATTCTTTCATGTCCCATGTCCGGATATAGAACGTTTTTATCTGACATCACGGCGGCCATATTGGTGTAGCGAAACAATGAAATGGCGGCCATATTGGTGTACCATCTTTATCCTATGGGAATTTAACTCTATTCTTATTCAAAAATTTCGTATTGTTTCACCACCCCAATGGGGCTACTGATCGCGTGAGTGAAAACGACCATTGTCAATGTAAGATTACTCAACCATTCTTAAACAACCGGGTCAACCTGCAGTAAACATAACTACTGAAAATATAAAAACAACAAATATCCCTTTAGCATCGCGACATTCTATAAAATACAAGGAATAGAAGTTTGAAAAAAAACAGTTACAATTATCTTTACGAGCTGAACTATCAATTAGAGTTTTAGAGAAAAAAAATGGCAGTTTTCTTTTCAATTTTCATTGTTTATTGTGATATTTTAATTGCTCTACCATTCATAAACAACCGGTCAATATCACGCTCTGACCTGCAGTAAACATGGCTACAAAAATGACATAGAAACGACGAACTTGCTTTCTTTATCGTGTATCAATATGATGTCAGGCCCTGTTTTTACGAAGCGGATTGAGTGTTCGGGTCAAATCTCGCATGTTGTTTCTCCTTGTTGTGTTTACATGAAGAAGATTGAAAGTTTTCGATCTGATCGAAACAGATGGCATAAGTCAATCCACGCAGTGGAGTAGATTGACTTGAGGCCCCGTTTACACTAGAGCAAAAGTATCCGGATTCACATTGTCTTTCATCATCATGGGAATAAAAAACAATGTGAATCCGGATACTTTTGCTCTAGTGTAAACGGGGTCAGAGATTCAAGCAAGGTCCGACTTGAATGTCTCCAATATGATTCATCTAAACACGGTTTGACTGGAAAATGACTTGATACGCATGAGTGAAGTTGGTGCGTGTCGTGCTATTAAAATGGTAGACATTGAGGGAAGCACAGAAAATAGTGTTCCAAAACCGAAAACAATGTTCCAAGCAGCTCGGATTCTCCATGTAAACATGTGCCTGGATTGCCTTCACTCGCGTTTTTCGATCCGATTGCACTGTCAATCCACTTCATGCAAACACGGCCTCAGTTTAAAACCTCTAATATATTCAAGGTAAAAGCGACTTTTGTTTATTGAGGGTAACATATATGACAGTATAGACCACTTTCATAAAGGCCTTCACTTTAAATGTTCTTTTATGTGCATCTAAGGCTATGTGCACACAGTAACGTTTCCGAGCGTTTTCGTATTGTTTACTGTTCTCGAGAGAAAACAATCAGCTGATTACTTGAAACAATACGAAAACGCTCGGAAACGTTACCGGGTTTTCATTTGTCGCATTTCATCGACGATCATCGCCGATGCTCACATTTGCGACGATCGGGGATTGTCTATACAGTCGCCGTCGATAACCGATCAATGTGGGAAAATAATATTTTTTTGTCAAAATGGGCGCCCCCTAAACAACAGATTATTACTCTATACGAAGCTTTCACTCGTCATAGCGCTGGTACTGTGTAACAAATATAGAAAGAAGAGTTTCTGGGTGCGAAAAATATTTGAGACAAGGGAAGAACCGGAGAATCATGGCAATTTCATGCATGTTTGAAGTGTTTGGTTTTCTTCCAGAGACTGGGTTCTAATTTGTCTTATTTCATCGGATTTGTGAATTACGATATATGAAAACCAGGCTTAAAATTAGCCTTTCTGACCTTTGGAGGCAAAGATTGTTTTGAATTGCAGATACACAAACGAGGCCAGAAAGGCTTATTAAGATGTACATAAAAGAATATTCAAATTAATCGCTATTATGAAAGTGGTCTATTTAGATACTGACTAGAAATACATGAACGCAACAACCCCTCGCCCGCTTTATATGCATTTTTAAACACCACCCCCCCCCCCCCCCTCCCCTCCCCTAATTTCTGTTTTTGGTTGTACTAATCACAGATCAGAAAACACCCAGAAAATTAGTTTAATAGCAAGGTTCATCTGTAGTTGTGTATTGACACACCGAAAGAACATGCAATGTCAATATTAAAAAAACAACACGAGATGAACCAAACGACAAATTTTCATTCAAAAATATATATATAAATAGTGGCCAAGAAAAGACCCAAATCACACAATGTCAACGTCCTAGCGTTGAAAGACAATTCTAGACAATATATTATTTATATTAATTTTCATTTTCAAGATTTCTTTCGTTTTAACTCAGCTAAACTGTTAAATACGAATCTCCTACCGTTAAACTTTCTTCTGCTTTTGTGACCACAAACACTGCCAATTCAGTCTAGTCTAGTCTTTTCGGATTGTTTTTCTCGTTCGTGGTTTCTTACTTTTTTTGTTGTTGACACATAAATATGACAAGGCATCGTTCAGTTCTCTTCATGATCTAAAAAGCCGTTTGTTTCAAAATTTCTTCATCGTTCCCTCTCGAGTTATGTAGAATACACCAGAGCAAAATTCTTTATCGGATTTGAACAGTTTCAGGGCACATCCTGCTTCTTTCAGTTACACTTCGGTCGGCATCGTTTTCGGTCTTTGTCGTATTAATTTTTAGGCTTTTTCCAGTGGTTTTAAGTCGTATTTATTGTTGTCTTTTTCTCGCTGCCACATCTCTTCTTAGCCTTCTTTCTTTGGTCTTTTTCCATAGTAATATTAATGTACATTTTAGTTGAAACCATTTTTTTCTGGCAAAGATTTCTTTCGTCTTGATCTTTGAAAAACTATTTCGTAATCCAACCATCCAACGAACTTATAAATTATAATTTGCTGACGTAAATTTAAATAATTTGAATAATTTAACAGGTTAGTTACCAGTACCCTGCTATTCGAACTGCGCAAGTTGTGGATTTGATAACATATATATTTAGATCTTATTAGATGTTTTGGTGTGTAGTATTGCTGTATATTTTTACGAGTTGTGCCGTATTTTGACGAGCCCGCAGGGCGAGTCAAAATACAAACAACGAGTAAAAATATACAGCGATACTACACACCAAAACATCTTATAAGAGATTTATTATACAACAGCTCTGATCAACAAATTTTTATGGAAAAAGAAAACTCTAAAAAAGCCAGAGAAGTAGAGCGCAATGGTAGAGCGTGACTTGCAGGACAAAATAATAAGCATACATGAAGTAGTTTCCGACTGATAAATTTAATTGGCTAACAAAATCTGTCAAACCGGTTTTCTACAAGTTTTCTACCATCCAAATAACTAACTATCCAAATATCGCTGTATAGTTGTACTCATTTTTAGCGTTATTTGGACAGTTTTTAATGCAGCTGTATAATAAAGATATATAAACAGGTTTCAGAATTGCTTTCAGCTTTTTATCTCGCGTGTAAAGTGGACTCCACGCATGTCGAGATTAGCACCCTCACCCGGGCTCCGGGCCTTCGGCCCTCCGCCCGGGCTCGGGGATTATATCCCAATGGCCCTCACTCCTTGATAGAACAAGTTAGGGGCTGTTTATATGAGAGGCGAGCCAGCCTGGTAAGCGGGATAGCCCGGTAAGCGAGATCTCACACTGAGTAGTTATTTTCCTGTTAAAAATTCCTCTGCGTTTATATGGCCAAGCGGTCTAGCCCGGTTAGCGAGATCTCATTTGAAAGAGGCGAGATCTCGGCAAGCGGGATGAAAATTTCCCATGTAAACAGTCGCTAACCGGGCTGGCCCGCTTACCGGGATGATTTTTCAAAGGGATGCCGACGCCAGCTATTGTCTTTGTTGTAAAATCTTCCCGGTATGCGGGATGAAATTCGTTCATATGAACGCAAGCCGGAAATCATCCTGCTTACAGAGCTATCCCAGTACGCGGGCTGGCTCGCCTCCATATAAACAGGCCCTTAGTACATTAAACTGGGGAATCTCATGGTGTTGATTTTGTGGAGGGAGGAAAACCGGAGAACTGGTTGAAAAAATAAACCATCAAGGCATGAAGCTAATAGACCAGGGGCGGATTTAGCATACATCAGACCGGTCACGCGACTGACGTAAAAAATCACAAGAATAATTGCGCAACCACAATGTTTTAATCTCAAGAGTCTTCTAGAAAATGTTATGCTGCCACTGCCAAAGCGTGTTTCAAATTCGCTATTATCGTAATTTGTGAGTCAGCAAACACCAGGCAGGGGATGACCGGTGGTCAGCGTTCGCTTTGAAAGTTTTGACCGGTGTGCGGAGAGATCTGATTGGTGTTTGATCAATTTGACCGATCTGCACCATGGTAGCCTGCGTAGCAGGCTCGGGGGGGGGGGGGGGGGGGGGAGGGAAGGAAGGGAAGAGCGAAAACGCTCGCGTTGATTTTGGGCTTTCTGACCGATCTGCACCATGGCAACCATCGATGGATCGATTGCTGAGTCAGCTGAGATACTAGTAATGTATTCATTGAAGGCTTCTTACTTCTCACCGCTGTGTTTCAGTCATGAGTTCTGTAAGCGTTTCCGAACGGGCTTTAGCTGCTTTTAACAACAACGATGAAGAAATACTGCGAAAAATCTACGATGATTTGTCATCTATATTACACAGTCATCGATTTATTTCAAGCGAGGAACATTTAGACGCGATTGGAAGCATTTCGAGCGAGCTTCTGAATTTTGGCGCGGAGTCATTTATTCCCACACTGCTGTAGTCCTGTAAGGTAAGACTGGAAAGTTAAGATCGTCTTGTTTCATTTCAAATCTACAAACAGTGTCGAATATATGTGTTTTTGTCCAATGACTCCAGTCTCAATACCGTATTATTTATCATTTTGCGTCCTAGTGAAGTCTGAGTTCAGAGTTCAGACATATATGTATTCGCCAGGAGCTCTTATTACTTATATGAATTTGAAAGGATCAATTGAGCCAAGGTTTAGTTCAACGTTAAATTAGATCTTTCTTTTCATGATTTTGAAATGAATACTATTTTCAAATTATTGTTGGTCTCGCTATGTTGCTCTGATGAGATGTATTTTATTAAACGGCGTGTTCGTGAAATATGACCTCAGGTTTATCTAAGCTTACATCATGTTATGGTAGTTTGTAAATAACATATAATTTATTAGAAAATGCCACACTACAAGGTCTTTGAGACAAGGAATAATTAGTTAATTTTTAGAAAGCATGGGTGTTCGCGCCTTGCGCCTGTCTCGTTTGGCTAACTAATATTTTAGTTAGCTTTGTAAATATTCGTATAAATGCTGTATAATTTTCTCAAGTGGACAAAATCTTTTGTAAACATGATAAACGGTGCCTTTAAAAATATATTTTAAAAGTTTCAAAATTATGCACAGATGTGCTGTCAGATCATGGGGAAATGCCATTTTAGAGACCCCAATTTCAAAATTTTTCGGGGGGGGGGGGGGGGGGGCATGCCCTTGGACCCCCTAGGACTGTGGACTACAAGGTTGACTGACGTTTTCAAATTCCTAAATCCGCCCCTGTAGACCTTATTCAAAAATGGCCGCCGAATTAAAATTCTTTTACGTGCATATAAATTGGCCCCTCTGAAGAATCTTTACACTAAAACGAGGTCGGAGGGGCTAATTTATATGCACATAAAAGGATTTTAAATCGTCGGCCATTTATGACTAAGATCTATACACGAAATCGAAGTTTCGGCTGCGCATACAATCTGAGGCCCCGTCCACACGTAGCCGGATAAATTTGAAAACGCAAAAATTTTGTTGCGGATACGCCTTCCGTCCACACGTATCCGGCGTTTTCGCCCACCGAAAACGCAAAAATTTGAAAAAGCCGGCAATCTGCATACGTGTAAACCTGATGTAGACGCCAAAGCCGGAACTTTTTGAAAACGATGACGTAATTTCGAATCCAGTCCACTAACGTGCACCGGCCCGGCCATGGTAAACCAATTTAAAATGGCGAACAAACAAGCTGTTATTCTATCGTTATTAATGGGGCTTATTTCAAGCCTTGTAGCTTATGTTCAGCTGAATATTGCGATTCTAAATTTTCAAGCTGATTTTTTGAGGAAGCGAAGAAACATAATCAGGCTTCTTTCATTGCCGGCCACGAAAAGTGTAACCGTAAAACGCCTAAACAGAAGGCCGCGTCAAGCACGACCTCAGACCAGGACGAACAAGTGCTTGGTGGGCCAGTTTCGTCAACGAAGTAGTTATCCCAGAGGAGTGGAAGGAGAATTTTAGAATGAGTCGAGCCTCCCTGTACGTGCTACCTGAAGAACTAAGGTAAATTGTAAAAAAATATTTTTTATTGGCACTAAACAGTTTACACTTTATTTACTTTACACTACTAAGGATAGTTGTGCTATCTGCTATGAACTGCACAAAACTATAACGTACTATTTACAAGAAAGTAGGTGATTCAAATTATGAAGTTAATCATACAGATTTATAGAATTAATTATTTAATTGTCAATATTTATTTTCAGGCCATACATTGAAGGTAAGGACACCAATATGAGATCATCAATTGATGTTGTTAAGCAAGTGGCAGTTACTTTATACTACTTAAGTGATGAAGGTCGCATCCGAAAGACAGCAAATGCTTTTTGTCGCTCTTTCAAAAGAGCATGCTCAGTAAGCGATTTCAGCATTTTCGAATCGTTTTCGCGTTTACATGTGGACGCCAAAAACGATTTAGAAGCGATTAGGTGTGGACGCGGATTTTTTTGAAAACGGAAATTTTTTTTTGCGTTTTCAAATTTATCCGGCTACGTGTGGACAGGGCCTGAGTCGGGATAAAACGTAGTTCATTTATAACATGAGGCTGAAGCAGCCGTAGTAAACATAACATTTCTGATTTCAGAAACTTTTTAATGTTTAGGTATTCTATAAGGATGAAATTTGCTTATCAATTATCCTTGACAATAATCCTAAACGTTGTATCTAAAAATAATGAACTCAAAACATGAAAAAACAGTCGCAGCTTAATTATGTTATCTTCCCGTTATGCATTAATAGACACGATACAATTTGCATAGAGGCCCAAATTGAATAAGAAACTAATTTGCATGTGGGCCTAAATGAAACTACGATTTGGTGTATACATGCATGGGTAAGGACTTAATTTAAGATTCAGACAACGGACTACGGCTACGGTAGAAAGTTTAACAGTGGTATTAAATGGTGGTGTATTTATACATTCAAATTTCAAGATACATAATCGCACGGACTCGTTTTGTTCTTAAATTGTTGAAGAAAAACACTCGTTCAATCTATGGTAGTCGAAAGAGTAAGGTTAAGCTTTTCTAAGGCTTCTCAGTGTAGTGACTCCGGTTCCGCGTTGTTTTCACAACGTCAAAATGCTTTTTCTACGTTGTCAACCAGACTAGTTCCTAGTCCTCTTTTCTCTCGAACTTATTTGGCGACGTCACAGAATAGGGACAGAGCGAGAGGACTAGCGGAAAATGTTCATCTTTATCTATCATAAATCCTGCTGGAGCTCGGATTCTTTAATCTTTAAGAACGAGGGCACTTAAACAAACTTCTTCTTGAGAGCAGACAGCAAACGAGTAGGTTTCTTTGTTTTACATTACGTTAAAAAGTTGTTTATAAAATAGTGTTCGGCGTAGGAAGTGATTGTGTTGAAACACATTTATACAAATCGTCAATCGAAATATGCTATTTTAACGTTTCGGCAGTAGACCAACCTTGCTATATGATGTTATAAAGAATTGTGCAGACCGACGTGAGTGTCATCTGTCTTGGTTTTCCTGTATAATTTGGGACCAGTTTTGGGGCCAAGCAAAACATTTTATTCCAGGCCTCTCACAATTTCGGTCTGCCGCACGACGTTAAAAAGAGAGGCCTGGGAACCAGGCTGGTTGTGAAAAGAGCCAAGAAGGCATGGAAATTACTCTTGGGATTGTCATTTGCAAAAGCTCTTTGTATATGAATGCTATCGTTCAAACACGTTGCCGTTAGTGTTAGGATGGGTGACCCCATATAGACCTTATTCAAAAATGGCCGCTGAATTAGAATTCTTTTATGCGCATATAAATTATCCATTACGACCTCGTTTTAGAGTAAAAATTATTTTGAATTTCACATGAAAACGAGTTCATAAGGGCTAATTTATATGTAGATAAAAGAATTTAATTCCACGGCCATTTATTAATATGGTCTGTTTCTTCATCAAACGTGTGACCTTTTCAGTGGCCATTGCTTGGAACCCCCCAATTGTGAGTAATTAATTGTAAGGTCACGGTGATATATTGTTTAAGGTCTTAAGCTAATTAAGAAAATTAAGGTCTTTTCGGTTGGTTGGTTTCACAAGTGTATTTAAAGTGCTTATGAAACGAAAATTAAGTTTGTCTTATTTGAAAGAACACTTACAATGACAAAGTAACATCTTTTGCAGTTTTTGGTTTCCTTGCTTCGTTCTTGAGATATTTCAGGTCAGTAAACTAATAACGTTAATTATTGGAGAAGGTTATAGATCTTTGCTATTATCAAATTAACCAAACGAAATCGAAGGAAGCGTGTGGATGTGTTTCTCCCCAACATGTCCTCTCACTTGAGTATCATGATAATCATCATTTCTTCACACAGTCGAATATGATGATTATCATGATACTCAAGTGAGATTCTGTCCCACATGCGGGATGTTAAACTAAATTGCATATAACAAAAGAATCATTAGGGGTGTTGTGGTCGGGGTCTGAGAGCCGGGACTTTTTTCCCGGAGGGTTGTGGTTAGGGTTAGGGTTAGGGTCAGGTTTAGATGTGGGGGTTGAGTTGGGGGTTTGGGGATAGGGAATTCTTTTTTTAAAATGATGATTATTGTTAATTCAAAGACATCTCACAAATGACGATAATCATCATTTCGAAATGAGAGGATATGCTGTTCTCCCACAACCCCAAACACATTACCAGGAATTTGGGTCATTTGTGCCGCTGCTCTCGGTCAGCGCCTATATTCGCCTAATAATATATTAATTATGTATTCTAGAATTTCTATTGAGTGTGATCCTACTGTATTCTAGTGTTTCTCATCATTCAGGTCATTGAGTTATTTAGGATTCGCTTAAATCGTGCATGTATGTATATATAAACAACCTGTAAACGACGATAAGGACTGTGAAATCAAGCAAGTTCAAACGCTTTTGGAAGTACTATGCTAGAGACAAATGAGGACCTTTATGTGCTCTCGAAGTAGATCGACTCATGCCGAATGCAACGCGAGTCGGGCACTTCGCATCGCCCGTAACATTGTCGGTCAATTTGGCCAATTTCTAGAACCAGTTTGCAAAGATTACTATGGCTAACACTATTGATAGTGGCGCTTTCAGTGCAAAAATAAGACGAGCTAGGGAAGTACTTTGTCGTCCAAGTAAGTAAATGTCTTTTAGTTATAACTGTTCCTTAGTCCATGCTGAAGTCAAATGGAGTCGGGCAAAGAAGAAATATGTCACCGTTTCAACAAAATTTGAATTATTATGTGCTCTCCTTATTATTTACTGTTGAGAATCTCCATTATTATGGTCCTTAATACGTACGCGCACCACCATCTTGTCCCAAATTTCTGGTAATGATGTAGATTTTCAAGTGATTATATTTGATAATAGCAAAGATATACATAACCTTTTCCGAAAAATCATTATTCACGTGTGACGTCAAGATGTTTAATTTACATATCAAACTTAACAAACTGAAATATCTCAAGAACGAAGCAAGGAAACGAAAAACTGCAAAAGATGTTAATTTGTCATGATAGACTTAATTTTCGTTTCATATGCACTTCAAATTGCCTATATCATGGTTGGGGATTTTACATATTTAGGGTATTTGGAACCTTCCGAGAAGATTTGTAATATATCTTCCTTTTCTAAAATTTCATCTTCATGGACTTTTTCGCTGTTAAATTGACGGAAGTGACGTCTAAGCAGGAATCTGTAAAGTGGTTTTATATCGGACAAATTCCTGCGTAGACGTCACTTCCGTCAACTTTAACAGAGAAAAAGTCCATGAAGATGAAATTTTAGAAGAGGAAGAGATATTACAAATTTTCTGAGAAGGTTCCAGATATCCTAAATATGTAAAATCCCCAATCAAATAATTCATGAGCTCATTAGCCAATCAGAGAAAAATATTTGGTCATGTGTAGAGTTTTGAAACTCGGCCGTAAAGGTCGCGCAAACTGAATTTATAATTAAGAAATCAGATAATAAACGGCACAAACAAAGAACCGTTTAATACTACATTTCTTAATTACAAATTCAACGTGAAACCAGGGGCGCACATTACGGTGTGTGTGACCCCCCCCCAACAATTGAGAGTCGGTTGAAAAAGTCGGTCCCGAATTGTCGATCCGACTACTTTTTCGGTCCGTCTTGACCGTCCAGTGTGATAGTTTTGGGAACTTGATCATGAGGAAATGAGTTTAAGGAGAGATGGTCGTTAAACTTATCAAATAGACTGTTCCAGAGTATCCAACAATTCCGATTTCCTCGGGTATTAATCCGATTTTGCTTCAAAATCCCGAATCCCGACGCGACCTCCATCGCGATACTGAAGAAAAATCCCGATTTTATAGATCTGGTCTTCAATCGGGATTTTTCGTATCTTGATAGAGGTCTGTTTCCATATACCTGAGAAAGTACTTGTTTTAGGGCTGTACTCCACAGTGTTGGCTCACGAAAATTCAAAATAACTTTGACAAAGTTTTAAAATATTTAATTTCAAACATAATTCGTCCACGTTGATTCATACGAGCATGATAAATTTAATTTGAGTAGGTAGTATGGGATTACTCGAGCTTTAACTCGGTACGCTACCTCCTCCGCAGATGTTTTTTAATTTATTTGCACCCCCTTATGAACGAAAGAAGCTGTGGAAGAGGTAGCTCATTAAATATGTCAGTTTTCATTTTTCATGGAAAAAAGCCTAAAATGACAATCAATTTACTGTGCCTTTTTGACCGAAATATTCGCCTGAGAGTGCTGAAAATGCTGTTTCAGGGCATCCAAATTTCAAAATTTTCTTGAAGGGCATGCCCCCAAACCCCTCTAGATAGATCCTGATCTGGGAAGGTGCATAGCCTGGACACTACTGATAAAAAAGTCGGTCCCAGAACGAAAAGCACCACCCCCCCCCCCCCCCCCCCCCAAAAAAAAAGTTTCGAATGTGCGCCCCTGCGTGAAACCACTGTCCAAACCAATATGCGCCATTATTATATGGCTGGGTTTGATTTCCGTTCCGTACGCAAAACGATGCATGCTGATCGATTGGTTCCTGAAAGGTCGGGATTTTACGATATTGACCTCGGGGTCAATACGCTTTTTTCTCGGCCCTGTAAGTTTTGGCGGGAACATTTCTGAGTTGATTTGAATACAAATAAAAGAGAAATAGGTATCTTTATTCAAATATTCTGAACAATAAAATGTGTTGGAACATCACTGCTGGTTTTCTTTAAAGCTGTTTATCTAAAAACATGACAAATAAAAGCCGAACTGGTGTAAATAAATAGGCCAAGAAGCGACACGAAAAAGTTAACGGGTAAGGTAAACAGCATACTCCGAAGACGAAAACAACCCTCGAAGCTTAAAAATAGAATGAACCAATAGCCATATAATAAATTCCTTATTAACCTCGTTTGCTCGGTCTCTACTGGAAAGTATTTGCCCTCGGTTTTATCGCACAAACCTCGCCCCTCCGTCGCTCAGTCGAAAATCTCACGAAAACCTCAGGCAAATACTTTCCCGTACAGACCTCGCACTCAGTTAATAAGTCTTTAATATCAGCAAATCTCTATACTATAATTGACGATCAGTTGAGAAGCTATTTCATAAACTCGTGTATCGTGTTTTACCAGGGATTACAAACACTTGAGAACAACAAAAATCACTGGGCCTGTTATATTACCTCGTAATTTTCAATGTTCACTCGTGTTTGTAAAACATTCGAAAACCAAAATTACTCAGCTTGCAGCCTCGTGATTTTCATTATTCTCTCATGTTTTACAAACACTCGAGAACAATGAAAATTACTCGGTTACAACGGCCTCGTGATTGTCATTGTCCTCTCGTGTTTGTAACCCCTGGTAAAACACTCCCACTCGCTTATGAAATATTACATCCAGACACAGAGTAAAAAGATTAAGTTCTAAATGCCCATATTCATGATAAGCCGTTAACAGCACTATATAACTTAAGTTTCTATTTCTCTTAGGTGACCAACTTTTCCATAGAAAAAAAATGTTTCAGAAATTCTGCTGCTGTAATGCAAGCCATCTTGGTCATTTTATTTTGATAATGTTTACATTGGTGAGTACAACGTTGTCGATTTCAAAAACAACATTTGGCGGCATAACTAAGTCCTACCAAGTACACGTTGAGGCCAGTGAACTGGGAACGAACGTTCATTATGATTACCCAATGTCTAAAGTCAAGTCTTTAAAATCGTCGTTCCCTGATTGGTCGGTGAACAACAACGATGCGACATTAAAAACATTCTTGTCCCCAGTCTCTGCATCCGTTTCTGTGCAGCATCCGATGATGGACGTCCACGCCACCTCGGCGGCCTATCCGGGAAAAGCTCGCGGAAAATACGTCATCATTTTGGGGAAACAAACGCACTTAAGATACAAATCTCAGAATAGAAAGCCGTCCATTTTTCATAAAATATTACAGAGGGGAAAAAGTTCTCGTAGGTCATAAGGTCTGTCAACTATTCAGCTGATGTGGTTTTCCGCCCTCTTCGCCAACCTCAAAGATTTTGAGGCCGCTTTTGGCTAGCTCAAGTTAACCCTATCCAGACCGGGATTTTTTAGGTCTTCTGGGACTGGGGGGGGGGGGGGGCGGAAAGTGCCTGCGGGCAATATCTCCTGAACCATTTGGTGTATTCCGTCGAAACTTTTACAGGTGGATGGTATGCCTTGTTCAAGTATGTGTTACACTTATGTTGTCATGGCAACAAATTATGACGTCATTAGTTGCGAAAACCCCGGATTTTTAGAATTTCCAAAATTATTTTTCTTATTGTTTTGTTAACATGAAAAAGGTAGTATATCAAAAAAATAGTTTCTCTTTATTAAAAAGTGCTTACTTTTATTGTAACTATTACAAAAGAAAACATAAGAAAAATGGTCTGCTGAAATTTAGTGTTGGTAGGTGTTCACGACTACTTTTTTTGGCGTAATATTTTTTCACCAAATTTTCCACACATAAAGCCCATACATATTTAGGAAAAGTCATAACATTTCAGAACCATACCTATATTGGTTTAGGAGATATTAACTTTTAAAGTCAGCGCGGGCACTTTACGCCCCTCCCCTCCCCCCCCCCCCCCCAGTCTGGATAGGGGTTAAGCCCGATATACACGTGCGAATATTTTCTCGCGCTGGTAACGCAACGAGTCAAATCACAGGGAGTCCAACTATGACGTCTGTGATGGTTCCTTCCTCTTTTTTTGTTTTATTATATTGAGCTTCTGACTGAAAACCGAGGCCGCTTAACAGTTGTGTAAGCTGGGATGGCGGCGCTTCTCTACACAGTTGGTAATATATGCATATTTTTGCAAATTGCAGCGCGCGGTAATTTGAAACTCGAAACAGCTACGGGCTTCTGTGTCAAAATGGATGCGGACGTGGACGTTCACGTTGCCGTTGAGGAGTCGTCGCTCACGTAAGGTAAGCTACTAACTACTAAGCTGAGCTCGACGGTTCGTAAGACAAGATAATATGATTACTGGATGGTGCAAAAACGCGCGTATTCAAGTTTTGTACGAAATTTTCTTGGTCTGATTATAAAATTGACTATAATACGAATGTCTAATGACTGTGACTGGTTATTTTTCATTGAATTGTTTTAAGGTTAAGTTAATCGGAAAGATTTGTGCAAGTCAGCGTTCAGCGTTCTTTAAAAATACCGGAAAAAAGACAAGTGGGGAAAATGCCGGCAAAACAAAGCGATCACCGACCGGAATAAATATTGAAAATTTATGCTCGAGATATCAATGTCACAGTTGTGAGTTGTCTAGATTTACATCGGCATCGCTAGCTTTCTAACGACTACCGCTAGCTTTCTCACACAATATGACAAAAAAATTGAAAATATCCTGCCGCATTGCTCTTTCTACCGCGATATCCTGCCGGCATTGCTGATTTTTCAAGCTGTCTACCTTTCCGAGTATAGAATGTCTTAGGAGCCAATCAAAATATACCAAAACCGATGATGCACGGCATGGCCCCCAAAAAACACGTCATGATTTCTATCCAAAACATTGGCAAAAGAAATCCAAAACGTGGATGAATCCGTCTGCATTCCTAAACCTTTTTGGCTAGAGAATTCATAAGTAGCAAATGGACCAATCATATTGCAGTGATCTCACGGTGTCAATTTCAAAGGCTAAGGAATGCAGATGGAAAACATGACATGTTTATTTTCGGCCATGCCATGCATCATCGGTATTGGTACTACCAAAATCAGTGTCTTTTCCGGAAGAAAAAAGGTTGTCGCTGGAAGCAGGCGGCCAAATGTGTTTGTTTTGTGACGTCAACGGCTTAGGAATGCAGCGTGGCGTGTGAACGAAGTCAACAAAATCAACGAATTCTGTTGAACAAGATGTTTTTTGAATGGTGTGTACTACAGTATCACATTCATTTTACACTGCGTTCAAAATTAACATCTTATTCAACGGAATTCGTCTATTTCGTCGTATTTGTTCACACACCACGCGGCATTCGCGGGCCGTGCGTTGACGTCACAAAACGTAAACGTTTATGTAATATTGGGCATTTCACTCGATTACATAGCATGTTCTAAGGATTTTGGGTGAAGGAAAAATCGAGTGTATATACATTTGGTCTCTAAATGTATATATTCTACACTCGATTTTTCCTTCACCCAAAATCCTTAGAACATGCTATGTAATCGAGTGAAATGCCCAATGTTACTTATAATATATCCAATTCTCTCCTGGCATTACCACCTTATTATATATACAGAACTCACGATCAAGCTCTCGGCAACGGCCTCGGTGGCTCAGTGGTCAGAGCATTGCACTAGAATCGTAAGGTCGTGGGTTCAATTCCTGCCGGAAGGCCCGTGTAGTAATGTAGTTGCATTTTTCGCAACTGGTCCCGGTTTGGTCTCAAAATGTACATATTCTACACTCGATTTTTCCTTCACCCAAAATCCTTAGTAAACGTTTATGGCCGCCTTCCAGACAACCTTTTTTCTTCTGGAAAAGACAACACTCTACTGATTTTGGTAGTAATATAAAAGTAATATAGAATAAAACGATTGACTCACGACAAACTACCGAAGCCAAAATAACTACTGTACACCAAGTATTTCATAAGTCATCGTTGACAGCATGGAGGGAAAAGATATTCAAGGAGATATTCAATAAGAGGAAGTTTTTACAAGTTTAGTAAGCATTTTAAGTATGAATCGTAGGCAGTTCTTAATTGTGATGTGCTAGACGTTGTTGGAAATATGATCAATGTTTTTGAAAGCAAATTAATGGTCGTTGCATGGACGATTTCATATTCAGACGAGGCAATTTATATGGCCAACATGTCTTCTGATCAAGCTTCGTAAACTGACAAGACTGTGCGTTGCCGAACAGAAATGGATGACCTTCTTCTGGGAAAACAAGTTAGCTTCATGGTCAAGCAACAATGTCCAAAATCTATGGTAGTCGACGAGCGAAATATGCTATTAAATAGCATATTGTCGGTGTAGATGAGAAATACTGAAATACAGTAGTCAAATGTTAGTGACAGGCTATGTTGAGAGCGTGAACTGGTAAGTCTATACAGTATTAATGGAGTAAAATTGTATGCTGCAGTTGTTAATGTCATGCAAAATCTGTGTCATGAATGTGCAAACATTTCTTCTACATTTTACTGTATGTATGCATATGTCATATATCATCATCATATGATGTCATATATCATCATCATCATCATCATCATCATCATCATCATCGTCATCGTCATCATCATCAATTAATGTATTGTTGCTCTTATAATTTTGATGACATAATTTGCTGGACATCTTTTTCATTCACTATTAAATATTACAGCAGTAATATTAGAGATATATACTTAATATTGTCAAGCGATTTCCTTTACCTGCTAACTGGATTGCATTATTGTTTGACAAATTGTTGTAACAAAGATATTTAAAATACTGTATTAGTCAATTACTGTAAGTCAGAATTTTGTGAGTTGTTAATTTTAATTAGCTTTACTACCATACTTTACGACTATAATTGGAGCACTGCCTCTCACCACTGAGGACCAGAGTAAAGTCCATTCTTAAAAAAACCATTACCACATGACAGTTTAAAAAAATAAAGAATAATACAAACTCTGACAAGAACATCTTATAGAACTCAGGTAAGAGCGGCGGACCGGAATCCCAAAGGTGCGAGTTCAAATGCCGCTCGAGTCAGCCGAAAAATTTTTCGGTTGACTTTAGCAGTGTAAGACATCATGAAAAATTTTTTAGAACTCAAGATTCGAGTTAATACAATAAGACGAGAGAGATTAGAGTGATATTTCAACTTTATTCCAAAGTCATTGTCAAACCAATACTGGAATAAAGTCGAAATATCACTCTAACCTCTCTCATCTTACTGTATTAACTTGAATCTTGAGTTTATGTTGTAAGATGATTTTTTTGGGAGTTCATTTTATTCTTTGCCTTGAGCTTATATTTAAAAAAAGTATATACATGTATATGTATAAAAAAGTTCAGATTTATTCCAGTTTAAAAATGATGACATTTATCATTTGATAAAAATACTTTTAACATATTTTTCATGATTCTTCTCATGGTGTTAATCTACCTAGGTTTTATGTTTATAGTTGGTGTATTGTTCATTATAAAATTCTGTTATTATATTAAATATATTGAAATGTTTGCATGTTGTAAGAAGTGTCCATCCTTCTGCATGCTGTTGAAAAATTGAAGACCCCCCTTCTTTTATAATAATTTTTTTGGGACCCCCCCCCCCCCCCCCCCATTCACAATACCAAAAAATCTCGGGAACCCCCTATTTCTCCTCCTCCCCTCAAAGCAGCAAAAGACAGAAGTAACCGATTTTTAACGAAAACACGTTGTTACCGTAAACATTGTGGTATTAAATTTTTTGTCTTCGTAAATTCATTTTTACGATTATATCAGAATAGCATTTTAGCTTGACTTGCTTAATTTTTTCGATTTAATTTTTCAAACCGGTAATGATCGCTCAAAATCCAATCATATTGCAGGAAAATGGAGGTAAAAACGAGTGGCGAGACCTGACTAAATTTAGGCAAAAGTGTGATTTAGAAACGCCAGTTTAAGAACAGGAAACCAGACATGATATTTTACCCATTTAGGGTTTTATGACCGCGCGCGAGCTGTTTGCGAATTTGGGGAGAAAATTACTGAACATCGTGAAATATTATGACGTCAGCACCCGTAATAATGCCCAAGAATTAACGCAAATTTTTTGCGATTCCTTTGGTGAAATTTTTTAAAAGTTTGTACAGTTCAAGAGGAAACTCTTTCCTTTGTGATTCTCTTTTAAAAAATTCTATGCAACAAATTTTGCATGTTAAAAAACATTAAATTTGGTAATATTTACAAAACCATCCGAACAACCCTACATTTATTTTTCAGTAAAGCGTTTCTCGAAGCAATATTACCAAGTTTGAAAACATTTCACCGAAGGAAACTCGAGAAATGGCAGAAAAAAGATGAAAAATACAAAAAAACATCCTTTATATTTTGGACTCGTTGTCGCCATGCAACGATCTTCATTAGGTAACTAACGGGGCAAAATTAATTGCGAGAATATTACTAATCTTACTGAAAAGTTTCATGAACATAAGTCACAGAAGAAGGGAACTGGGCTTCCATAAGCATTTTAGTCAAACATAGTAATGTATCATATAATTAAAAACCCTAGGGAGCCAATGTAGTTGGTAACATATAGGCTTTATTTCATTCCTTGTGGAGCACTTGTTCTTTTCCATATCCTGTGTGAAAATAGAAATTCGACTGTTTTTGGGGTGGTTCTTGACTTTTCGTGAACAAAATTTTCTGCGCGTAGGGGGGAGGGTGAAATGACGTCCAAAAATGGCTCGTATCCGCTTTTGCCTTAAGGCGGTTTTCCACTAGGCGAAAAATGTCGCGCGAAGCGACATTTTCTTTTGTCTCGCAAGCTCTCGAGTGGAACTAATTAGCCAAGATAAAAGAAAATGTCGAGTCGGTCGACAAATGTCGCCTGGTGGAAAACCGCCTTTACTGTTTGATTAGTAGTCAGCGTTCCAGGTATATACAGTGTGTATAAAAAAACCCGGAACCCTTAAAGAATGAATTAGTATTCTTTTAAAACAACCGGCTATTGTAGTAGTTTGAAAGCCCTAAAAGCGCCGCGTTATAAATTAATCAGCACATAAGTTAAACAGGAAGAGAAAAAGCTTTTAAATACTTTCATCATGTATACACTTCAAGTTATCTTAATTTCCCAGGTGTATATAAGACCGTGTGTTTTACGCATATCTGTGGGTTCAGCGAAGTGCTTGCGGCTTTCAAACTACTACAATAGGTTGTTTTCTAAGGGTTCAGGGTTTTTTTTATACACACTGTACAGTGTGTATAAAAAACCCCGGAACCCTTAGAAAATGAATTAGTATTCTTTTAAAACAACCAGCTATTGTAGTAGTTTGAAAGCCCTAAAAGCGCTGCGCTATAAATTAATCAGCACATAAATTAAACAGGAAGAGAAAAAGCTTTTAAATACTTTCATCATGCATACACTTCAAGTTATCTTAATTTCCCAGGTGTATAAGACCGTACTTTTTACGCATCCATGGCTCAGAGGTGTTCGGGGCTTTCAAACTACTACAATATAAGTTGATAAGGTTTTTTTTATACACTGTATAAAATTTACTGATGACACCTTACCACTTTAGCTAATGTAGTATATCCGTAGGATACCTAATAAAAATGATCATTATAGTTCACAATTAGTAAACATTTTCAAGATGTCAAATAAAAGCCGATAGTATGTATTGTAAGAACAACTGGGGGAAACATTTTACCGCGCCGAACATTTTATCGAAAGACAATTTGAACTATTGACCATATCCCAATGGACATGTTTTTGTTTTGACGAACAAAGTATCAGCTGACCCACATTTTGCTGTTTTACTCACGATCAAGTTTTTCTTGATAAGTTTCTTTGTAGCTTTACATGTATATGATGAATACGTCAGTTTGGTTTTTTTTTTTACAATTTTCATTTAACTTTTATTTGTTCGCGTGTAAAACTAGTCTAGATACATTTTCCTTGTTGACTAAAAATCAGTTGCTTCACCTATATTATAATTTTCGCACAGGGGGAGGGTGGAACTGACATCCAAAAATGGCTCATGTCCACTTTTGCCTTACTGTTTGATTGGTAGTCAGCGTTCCAGGTATATACAGTGTCTATAAAAAACCCCGGAACCCTTAGAAAATTAATTAGTATTCTTTTAAAACAACCGGCTATTGTAGTAGTTTGAAAGCCCTAAAAGCGCTGCGTTATAAATTAATCAGCACATAAGTTAAACAGGAAGAGAAAAAGCTTTTAAAAATAAACTTTCACTACGCAACACTTCAATTTATCTTAATTTCCCAGGTTTATAAGACCGTGTTTTTTACGCATCCGTGGCTCAGAGGCGTTTAGGGCTTTCAAACTACTACAATAGGTTGGTAAGGTTTTTTTATACACACTGTATAGAATTCACTGATGACACCTACCACTTTAGCTAATGTAGTATATCCGTGGGATACCTAATAAAAATGATCATTATAGTTCACAATTAGTAAACATTGTCAAGATGTCAAATAAAAGCATATAGTATGTATTGTAAGAACAGCTGGTGGCAGGCATTATGCCGCGCCGAACATTTTATCGAAAGACAACTTGAATAATTGACAAGTAATAAGAAGTTATACAATTCAGGAAAAGATAATCTCACAGTTATAGTTGCTTATAAAATTAAAAGCCTTAAGTTCATAAATTGTATTCATATCTCCCTTTGCTGCTCAGAGTTTCACGCAGTTTGGTGATAATCAGACAACCTTGGAAGACGTTTCTACATTTGGTGATGTTATCTCGTTAATGGTGTGATGGCGTGATACTTTCTATATTGTTTGGCTGCATTATCGTATAGGCAAAAATATTTTTGGGTGTGGTATTTCGAAATAATTTCTCACATATCTCTTGCACTTCTGAATTAATCCAGGTCTACAACTTTAGCTGATGTTTTATGCCCATGAACTTAAAATTTTCTAGTGTAATCGTGGGATACTTAATTAAAATGATTATTATAGTTCACAATCTTTTTTTTTTTGAAACATCGTCAAGATGTCAAATAAAAACATAGTCAACAACTGGTGGCAGACATTTTGCCGCCAAACATTTTATCGAAAGACAATTTCCACAATTGACAATATCCCGATGGACATTTTTCTAACAGGTCGCTATTGTGCCGAAAATCAGACTATTAGCCAAACCACATATTACACTTTTACTTATAAGATCAAGGTTTTTCTTGATATTTCCTTGGTAGCTTTACTTACAGGTGTATGATGGACTAGTTGGTTTTTTTTTACAATTTTCATTTAACTTTTATTTGTTCGCGTGTAAAACTACATACATTTTCCTTGTTGGCTAAAAAGCAGTTTATTTAAGTCAACTTAAGTTGTGGAATGGCACAACCTTTCTTATTATTGTAGTATTTTCATAAATTATAACTAATTATAACTCTAATTATGTATCACGTGACTACTGGGAGTGCCACTTGTGATATAATGTTGACGTTCATGGGAATAAAGTGTCTTTTGTATGGTGTTTACTTGTGAACAGCACAATGCTATAATGGTTTGCCTTCACACCACTTACAAACACTAGTGTTTGGTATATATAGATTTCACAGATAACACCTGACATGACTCATCATGAAGTTAACTCAGGTCAACAACTTTATCTAATATTCTATGACCATGCATTAACTCAAAATTTTCTAGTGTATCCCTGGGATACCTAATAAAAATGATCATTATAGTTCGTAATTAGTAAACGTTGTCAAGATGTCAAATAAAGGCATAGTCAACATGCATTGTAAGAACAACTGGTGGCATGACGAACAAGTTGGTTTTTTTTTACAATTTTCATTTAACTTTTATTTGTTCGCGTGTAAAACTAGATATATTTTCCTTCTTGACTAAAAATCATTTGCATAACCTATATTAGAATTTTCCTTCACATCATTTACAAATAGTAGTGTTTCCCCTCCGCTAGCTTTTCTTGTACTCGGCTGCTAGCTGTTACCATTGACAACATCGGTGGCGTCACATCTGGACCACGTATAACTCCTTTAGTCAAATAATTAAAATTATGCTATTGATACATGGTTGTAATATTATTGGATAGGAAGCTAACTGACGCCCAAAACAGGTATTTATTTAAAATAACAAATGTAAGAATATAATATAGCCGCATGCTGCACCGAATGACATTTGACATAAGTACTGTTCGACGACGGACTGTAATCTTGGGTCAATACAGCAAGCTACGCAAAAGGAAAAGGAAAACTTATTCTACGCTAGCAGCTTTTAGTGGAAAAGCGCACGTATATTTATTATTGTGAGTACCTCTGACTTCTATATTAATCATTGTGTATTAGCTTGTCTTTACTATATATACATGTACGTAGATTAATCAATGTGAGTATATCTTTAAATTGTATATATTGATAATTGTGTATCTTAATTAACATGTCTTTTTACAGTAAATTGAGTAACTCTGAGTTATATTGATTATTGCTTGTATATCTTAACTTGTCTTTAGTATACGTATATACTGACAGTAACTTATATTGATTATTGCATGCGTATCTTAACTTGTCTTTAGTTTACGGATATTGACAGTCTGAGAAACTTTAACATATATTGGTTATTGCATGCGTATCTTAACTTGTCTTTAGTATACGGATATTGACAGTCTGTCTGAGAAATTTTAACTTATATTGATTATTGCATGCGTATCTTAACTTGTCTTTAGTATACGGATATTGACAGTCTGAGAAAACTTTTATTGATTGTTGCATGCGTATCTTAACTTGTCTTTAGTATACGGATATTGACAGTCTGAGAAACTTTAACATATATTGGTTATTGCATGAGTACTATCTTAACTTGTCTTTAGTATACGGATATTGACAGTCTGTCTGAGAAGCTTTAACTTATATTGGTTATTGCATGCGTATCTTAACTTGTCTTTAGTATACGCATATTGACAGTCTGAGAAACTTTAACATATATTGATGATTGCATGCGTATCTTAACTTGTCTTTAGTATACGCATATTGACAGTCTGAGAAACTTTAACATATATGTTGGTTATTACATGAGTATCTTAACGTGTCTTTAGTATACGGATATTGACAGTCTGAGAAACTTTAACATATATTGGTTATTGCATGCGTATCTTAACTTGTCTTTAGTATACGTATATAACATGTTTGAGAAAGTTGCTCGTCTAAGTTAGAGTAGTCTTGAGAAAGACTGTTTGTTGTGGCAGTGACTGACGTTTCGACGGCCTCAGCGGCGGTCATCTTCAGAGTCACTTGAGTCAAGTCACTTGACTCTGAAGATGACCACCAATGAGGCCGTCGAAATCCCCCTCGAAACGCCAGTCACTACCACCACAAACAAGCTGTTTTTCTCAAGACTACCAGGCTTTCTGGCGATCCTACTTTTCCTACTTTTTCCTACTTTTTCTGCACTCTCCTACTTTTCCCACTTTGTATGCAGAATTGCTCGGTTTTCCTACTTTTTCACTTAAAATCCTAGGGGTTTTTTTGAAAACTGTTTCGTGGAATCATTATGTTTTGACTTGATACTGCCAAGAGGAAGAAAAACTCAGAAGTGAAACTTGGCTGGCTGTAGGGGAAGAGGAGGCCACTTTTGTATATTTCATTTTAGTAAAAATGGGGTTAAATTGGGTTTTTTTGTGGTATTGTCATTCGAAATTAATCACATAAAATTCCTACTTTTTTGTACATTTTCCTACTTTCTTTCTGCTTTTACGAAAATTTTAGTCCTACTTTTGTCCTACTTTTTTACCAACACCTGCCAGAAAGCCGGACTACTCTAACCTAGCTATAGACGAGCAACTTTCTCAAACATGTTATAATCTCCTTGGTTCAAGTCATTTACTTTAGTATACGTATATATTGACAATCTGAGCAACTTTAACTTTTAATGATCATTACATGTGTATCTTAATCTTTCTTAAGTAGCTATACGTATGTATTAATACATAATTCCTCTGAGTACAGAAGTCTTGATATTTTGGAAATGAACAATTCTATATCGAAACAGGTTAAATCTTTTTTCTAAATTTTTGAAAAATTTACTTAAACTGCTGAGGTGCATGTATATAGGTCTGACGATAAAAAGCTTAATATGCTTGGTATAACACGCAACAGATGGAATCACAAAATACAATTTTTACAAGTTTTGTTTGGGTGATATTAGCCATGACATAAGTGAAATTGTTTAATTAAAAATGTTTTCACAAGAACAAACTGGACAAACCAATGTAAGCGGTACGTTCAAGGCAAGAGAAAGCGGAAACTGCCAATCTTAAAAACATTGACATCTTAACGCAAAATTATGCTGCTCGCGGTCTTTTAGTACAGATCAAGCGACGAAGCTGCAAGATCAGTTGTGGAAATTAGACTAAGGGCAGAAATATTTTGAAGTATAGAATGACCCAGAAAAGATAATAATAATAATAACTTTATTTTAAACTGTAAGACCCTTTCAGCTGTAAGAATAACTGGTATAAACAGGATGAACAGTATTTACAATTATATAACTACCCTAACTACAATATTAATTACTATAATACAAATTAAGAACTACAAATATGGCAATCGATGTCAGTTTCAAAAAGATAGTTAAAAAGGGTCTGTTTAAAAATGTTAAAAGAAGTAATTTCTCTAATGTACACGGGAAGGGAATTCCAATATTTGGCTCCTGCATATCGAAACATTGACTGTCTTATTTTACTGTTTACTCTTGGTAGATGGAGGAGTGTGTGATCACGAAGTTATTTTTCTCGAATGGGGCTTCGCAGTTTAAAAGCACCAGTCAACTGCTCTGGACAATCTAATTTGTTTAAAATTTTAAAAATTGTCAAAAATCTAAAAAAGCGCCGTCTACTATACAAGGCTAAAAGTTCCAGCTCACTTCTCATGTCTTGAGTACATTTTCTTCTTCAGTTCGTTCGTTTAAATTCTCATTGCTCGATTTTGCATTTTTCCACACGATTTGTTAGAATGGAACCACACTCGTGCCATACAATGGAACAGTAGTCTAAAATGGGTAAAATAGTTTGTTTATATATACGAAGTAGAACAGATTTGGGCAAAAACGCTGAAATTCGATTTAAAAGCTTTAATCTTGGGTAGATTCGTTGACCAAGATAAGGTTTTATTACATGGCCTTTTTGTAGTTTTATTTCAAATGTTGAGAATATACAAGCAACAATGGCCGAAGTAACCAATTTTTAACGAAAACACTTTATTGCTGTAACACTGTGGATCGTATTCAAATTTTCGTCGCAGTAAATCTATTTTTATGATATCAGAATATACCATTTTAGCCTGAATAAATTTTTTCGATTTAGTCTTTCAATTTTTGTAATAACTGCATGGCGTATAACCGTGACAGAGTCAAGAAATAAGAAGTTATACAATTCAGGAAAAGATAATCTCTCTGTTATAGTTGCCTATAAAATTAAAAGCCTTAAGTTCATAAATTGTATTCATATCTCCCTTTGCTACTCAGAGTTTCACGCAGTTTGGTGATAATCAGACAACCTTGGAAGACGTTTCTGATGTTAACTCGTTAATGGTGTGATGGCGTGATACTTTCTATATTGTTTGGCTGCATTATCCTATAGGCAAAAATATTTTTGGGTGTGGTATTTCGAAATAATTTCTCACATGTCTCTTGCACTTCTGAATTAATCCAGGTCTACAACTTTAGCTAATGTTCTGTGCCCATGAACTTAAAATTTTCTAGTGTATTCGTGGGATACTTAATTAAAATGATTATTATAGTTCACAATTTATTTTTTTTTGGGAAACATCGTCAAGAACACACCAGTTGTTGACTAAGTTTTTATTTGATGGAGCGTGTGTCGTGAATTGCTAAGCGTGGTAGACATTTTGCCGCCAAACATTTTATCGAAAGACAATTTGCACAATTGACAATATCCCGATGGATATTTTTCTAACAGGTGGCTATTGTGCCGAAAATCAGACTATTAGCCAAACCACATATTACACTTTTACTTATAAGATCAAATTTTTCTTGATAGTTCCTTGGTATGATGAACAAGTATGTTCCATTTTAAACCGGTCTGAAGTTAATTTTGTACACGCACTATATATATATATATATATATATATATATATATATATATATATATATATATATATATATATATATACGCACGTGCGTTTCACCTCTGCGACCCAGGTTCAATTCGTGCTCTCAGCAGTTATCTGATTAAAATTTCACCTTGGCCACATGAGAAGAGTGCTTCCAGTTTGACTCTACCAAACATCGCAGGTTTCCTCGATCCGGGTACTCCGGTTTCCTCCTGTACTGGACCTCTAGGAAGAACAGTTGGCTTTTAACTGATAGAGATATCCAGTATAAATAAGATTACTTTAGTTTATATATATATATATATATATATATATATATATATATATATATATATATATATATATATAAACTTTACAGTGCGTACTACTATTACTATTACTATTGTGCGTGAAACTGCAGTAACCTTATTTTAGCTTTTTTATCCATTTTAGTAAAGTTTTATCTCGCTCTACTTCGGTATTGAGCACTTTGAGATGAAGTGTTATTGAACATTTATCTATCTATCTATATATATCTATATATATCTATATATATATATATATATATATATATATATATATATATATATATATATATATATAATGTTTACAATACGAGCGGCCGTGTTGTATTGAATATACAATCACGGGCCGAAGGCGAGTGATTGTATATTCAATACAACAAGGACGCGAGTGTTGTAAACAACTTGTGAAATGAATGAATAGTAAAAATCCCTTTGGGATATTGAGATGCTAATTAGTTACAAGCACTAGTGGTTGTATCTGAAGAGTATACATCCACTAGTGGTTGTAACTAATTAGCATCATTGGTTTTAGTTTGTATGGGGTTTACAGGGGTAACATGCGACGTAATTTCTGAAATTGGATTGGCTGCAAAACTCATGAATTAGTAATGAATTTCACAAATATATATATATATATATATATATATATATATATATATATATATATATATATATATATATATATATATATATATATCGATCTCTCAACGAATCTGATTAGTGAACTGCATGGTCTATACGGGATCTTAATTTAATCTCTCTCTTGCTTTAAGCTTTGAAGATGACAACGGCAGCTGCATCAGCTAAGCTTAAACGTTACCCAAAGTTAAAGTTCCAAGCATGTTTTGTTTTCTTCTATTTGGTTCTTTTACAAGTCACAGTTGCCAGAAACACTTCTACAACAGATGACGTAATTACGGGAAAAGGTAAGTTTTCTAATGATCATATGCTAATTTAGCTTTTAATTGAGTCATTGGCGGTACAAGCCGTTAGCGCACAGCTTCTCATCACTAAAGTTAAGCCGGGTCATGGGTTAGTACACGGATGGGTCACAACCAGCACTACATGGCCACCACGACCATCACCACCACCACCACCACAACAACAACAACAACAATAACAACAACAACAACAACAACAACTATTTCCACCACCACAACCACAACAAAAACCACAACCACCACTACCAAGACTATTTCCACCACGAGCACCACAACTACTACAGAACATAGAACTACCACCACCACCACCACCAGGACTACAGACACGACCACTGCCACCAGAACAACAACTACAACCACCACCATGACCACCACCATCATGACCACCACGACCACCACCATGACCAACACAACGACAGTGACCACTACTACCACAATGACCACCCCCATCACTACGACCACCACCATGATGACAACCACAACCATGACCTCCACGACCATCATGACCATCACAAACACCAGGACAACCACATCAATGACCACAACCACGTGCGCCCACGTTCCACGACCACCACGATGACCACCATCAAAACAACCACCACAACGATGACCACTACCACAACCACGATGAACACCACCACCATGACCACCACCACAACTACCACCACAACTACCACGACCATGAAACCATGACCACCACCACCACCACCACCACGACAATGAAGATGACCATAATCATGACCACTACCACCACAACGACCACTACCACCACAATGACCACCCCCATCAACACGACCTACCACCACTACAACCACAACCACAACCACAACCATGACCACCACGACCACTACAACCACACCCATGACCACAACCACAAACACCACCATGTACCACGACCACATCCACTACCACAACCTCGACTAAAACCACCAGGACCACTACCACAATAACAACCACAACTACAACCACCACCACCATGACTACCACCACCAAGGCCATCACGACACCTTCACTAAAAATGTAGAAAATGTTTGAAAAGGACTTTGAGAAAGTCTACACCTTCACGTGCACCACCATAACAATCTCGACAATGACCACTATGACCACACCCATGACACAACAACCAGCACCACAACCAATACCACTACAACCACCACAGCACCACCACCACCACCACCACCACCACCAACACAACCACAACCACGATTACCACCACCACGACCATCTCAAGACAATCTGCACAATGACCACTATGACCACACCAATGACCACCAACACCAACACCAACACCATCACTACTAAAAGTATCTCCACCACGACCACAACCACCACTACAACAATGACTACCACCACAACGATTACCATGACAACCACTACAACGATGACCACCACCACAAAACCAGCACCCCCACGACGGTCACCACCACCACTAATATGAACACCACCACAACGACAACGACAATGACCACTACCACTACCACTACCACGACCACAATTACCACCACGATTACCACCACAACAACCACAACTACCATCAGTACGACCATGAGACCATGACCACCACCACTAACAATACCACCACCACCACAACAACAACAATAACAACAGCAACAACAACCACTATTTCCACCACCACAACGACAACAACAACTATAACCGCCACTACCAAGACTATTTCCACCACCACAACCACAACAAAAACCACAACCACCACTACCAAGACTATTTCCACCACGACCACCACAACCACAACTACTACAGAACATACGAATACCACCACCACCACCACCACCACCACCAGGACTACAGACACAACCACTGCCACCAGAACAACAACAACTACAACCGCCACCATGACCACCACCATCATGACCACCACCACCATGATCACCACGACGACCACCACCACCATGACCAACGCAACGACAGTGACCACTACTACCACAATGACCACCCCCGTCAGTACGACCACCGCCATGATGACAACCACAATCATGACCTCCGCGACCATCATGACCATCACCACCACCAGGACAACCACATCAATTACCACAACCACGTGCGCCCACGTTCCACGACCACCACAATGACCACCATCACAACAACCACCACAACGATGACCACTACCACAACCACGATGAACACCACCACCATGATCACCACCACAACTACCACCACAACTACCACGACCATGAGACCGTGACCACCACCACGACAATGAAGATGACCACAATCATGACCACAACCACGACAATGACCACTACCACCACAATGACCACCCCCATCACCACGACCTACCACCACTACAACCACGGCGACAAACACAACCATGACCACCACGACCACGACAACCACACCCATGACCACAACCACAAGCACCACCATGTACCACGACCACATCCACTGCCACCACCTCGACTAAAACCACCAGGACCACTACCACAACAACAACCACAACTACAACCACCACCACCATGACTACCACCACCAAGGCCATCACGACACCTTCACTGAAAATGTAGAAAATGTTTGAAAAGGACTTTGAGAAAGTCTACACCTTCACGTGCACCACCATAACAATCTCGACAATGACCACTATGACCACACCCATGACACAACAACCAATACCACTACAACCACCACCCCACCACCACCACAACAACAACCACGATTACCACCACCACGACCATCTCAAGACAATCTGCACAACGACCACACCAATGACCACCACCACCACCACCAACACCATCACTACTAAAAGTATCTCCACCACGACCACAACCACCAGAACAACAATGACTACCACCACAACGATTACCATGACCCCTACAACGATGACCACCACCACAAAACCAGCACCGCCACGACGGTCACCACCACCACTAATATGAACACCACCACAACGACCACTACCACTACCATGACCACAATTACCACCACGATTACCACCACAACGACCACAACTACCATCACCACGACCATGAGACCATGACCACCACCACTAACAATACCACCACCACCACTACAACAACAACAACAACAACAATAACAATAACAACAACAACAACAACAACAACAACCACTATTTCCACCACCACAACGACAACAACAACAACAACTATAACCGCCACTACCAAGACTATTTCCACCACCACAACCACAACCACAACAAAAACCACAACCACCACTACCAAGACTATTTCCACCACGACCACCACAACCACAACTACTACAGAACATACGAATACCACCACCACCACCACCACCATCAGGACTACAGACACAACCACTGCCACCAGAACAACAACAACTACAACCGCCACCATGACCACCACCATCATGACCACCACCACGACCACCACCATGACCAACACAACGACAGCGACCACTACTACCACAATGACCACCCCCATCACTACGTCCACCACCATGATGACAACCACAACCATCACCTCCACGACCATCATGACCATCACCACCACCCGGACAACCACATCAATGACCGTAACCACGTGCGCCCACATTCCACGACCACCACGATGATCACCATCACAACAACCACCACAACGATGACCAGTACCACAACCATGATGAACACCACCACCATGACCACCACCACAACTACCACGACCATGAGACCATGACCACCACCACGACAATGAAGATGACCACAATCATGACCATTACCACGACAACGACCACTACCACTACCACCACAATGACCACCCCCATCACCACGACCTACCACCACTACAACTAACGACGACAACCACAACCATGACAACCACGACCACTACAACCACACCCATGACTACAACCACAAGCACCATCATGTACCACGACCACATCCACTACCACCACCTCGACTAAAACCACCAGGACCACTACCACAACAACAACAACCACAACTACAACCACCACCACCGTGACTACCACCACCAAGGCCATCACGACACCTTCACTAAAAATGTAGAAAATGTTTGAAAAGGACTTTGAGAAAGTCTACACCTTCACGTGCACCACCATAACAATCTCGACAATGACCACTATGACCACACCCATGACACAACAACCAGCACCACAACCAGTACCACTACAACCACCACCCCACCACCACCACCACCACGATTACCACCACCACCACCATCTCAAGACAATCTGCACAACGACCACTACGACCACACCAATGACCACCAACACCAACACTAACACCATCACTACTAAAAGTATCTCCACCATGACCACAACCACCACTACAACAATGACTACCACCACAACGATTACCATGACAACCACTACAACGATGACCACCAGCACAAAACCAGCACCCCCACGATGGTCACCACCACCACTAATATGAACACCACAACAATGACAATGACCACTACCACTACCACTACCACGACCACAATTACCACCACGATTACCAGCACAACAACCACAACTACCATCACCACGACCATGAGACCACGACCACCACCACTAACAATACCACCACCACCACCACCACAACCGCAACCATAAGCACAACCACAACCACAACCACAACCACAACCACAACCACAACCACAACCAGAACGAAGGCGACCACCTACACCACCATGACCACTACGACCAACAACAAGACAATGACCACTGCCACCACCACAATGACCACCCCCATCACAACAACGACCAGCAGGGGCGTAGGAAGCAGTGTTGCTTTGGGGGGGCTACTTGAGTTTGTGTAATGCGCATTCGCGGCTTTGCCACAAATTCGCCTAGGGGGTCTGGGGGCATCCCCCTCCCGAATATGATGAAATTTGTAAGTCCAAGAAACACATTTTAGGCTATTCCTGGCAGGCAATTTCCGCAAAATTAAATTGCCAGGCAACTAGGCAAGGATCACATGCAGACATTTTCAAGTGCTATGTTAAAATCAGTCAGACTACATAAATATTGGCATTCACTTTTACTTAACAAGTTAACTCAATATACATAAAATTATATAGAAAAACAATTCATGTTTTCCCAAAGAATTGTTCCCTTCGTTCATTCACTGCAATGAAATTTGATGCCACACTGTTCAAATTTATATTGTCAGTTCTTGATTTGTGACAGTGAAGAAGGAGAACATGATTGAGTCTTTCTTGCGTCATGGATGATCTGAGGTAGTTCTTGAGCCTTCGCATAGCTGAAAATGTTGTTTCAGATGTTGCTGCCGTCACAGGTATAGTAAGGAATAACTGTATTAAACGATGAACCTCTGTGCATAAGTCCTTAGCACAAGGAACTTCCTGCATTGACTGACAGATTGTCCTGATATTTGTAACTTGCTTCACAGGTATTCCTGTTAACTCACCATACCTCTTGATAATATCCGACAGCATTTGTAGATGGATAGGTAGGCGTATCATTTGTAGATCCTCCTTGTACATGGTTCGGACACTTTCAGGTATTGTAAACTCCTGGCCATTTGCAGCTGCTAGTAGCATTTTTTCGATGTCAGCGACAGTGGTCAAATCACTTTGATTGAAACGCCTGGAGATTTCATTAGAGACAACATCTAGAACTTCAAAATACTTTTGTCTGTAGTAATCCTTGGGTGTTTCAGGCTGGTAACATTCTGCTTCATTGGCTGTTCTTCGAGGGGGGTTGCGTCGTCTTGGTAGCACTGGCTCGTCAGTTAGATCATGGCATTGTTCAACCACACGATCATAAAATGCATCATATGCAGATTCTGTTCGTTGTCTTTCAAGAAAAGCCATGGTAAGCTGTGCAGCTCCTTTTGCTTCTCGGATTGTGGTGTCTTTTCCTTGAAGTGTGATTGATAATTGCTCTGAAGCACTAAACACCAAAAAGCAAAATTTGAGACCGAAGAAAGTGTTGAACTTCTCCAGCTGCACCAATAGCCCTCCCGCTTTAACAGCACAGGTATCATTTTCAGTTTCGTGAACCTCATCTAGTACAGAACACACTGTACTGTAGTTGGCCAATACTGCTCCAATTGCACCAGTACGGACTGTCCACCGAGTTGGACATAGTGGTCGTAAATTACTTGTGTCAGGTGACATTTGTGATTTGATGCTTTCAAAGAGACTTGACCGTTTTGCAGAATTCCTTATTAGTTTCGCTAATTCTGTTACTATGTCAAGGGTATCCCGGACAATAGTACAGGTTCGAGAAGCATCCTGAAGACGGAGGTTCAAACAATGTGCCAAACAATGCACATGAAGTGCTGACGGTTGCTCAGACTTGATGCGTGCAGCTACTCCACTAACGTGACCAGCCATATTTGCTGCACCATCATATGCCTGACCTCTGCATTGACTAAGTGGTAGAACACACCGAATAAGAACATCTTTCAAAGCACTCGTGAGTGTTTTGGAATCAGTTTTTGGTACTTGAATCAAGCCAATTGGCTCTTCTTGGATTTCATAACTACTGCTTACCCATCTGATAGCTACACCCATTTGTTCATTGTGGCTAATATCAGTGGCTTCATCCGCCATTATGGAAAACCAAGAAACTGATTTAACATCTGACAGCAGACTACGGAGTAGTTGATTAGCCATAAGTTTTAACTGCTCATTGACGATTACAGGTGACAAGTATCTTCCTTCTGTTAACCACAACTGCAGTTCACAATCATCATCACAGCGTAATTTTAGTAACTGGATTAAATTACCTTCACCTTCATCGTGGCCTCTGATTGCCAGTCCTTGACGTACCAGATATTTTAACGAAGAAAGCTGCTTTAACAACATCCGCTGCCTTGTTTGTTGTTGTTCTTTATGAGCTCGGTCTAGTATACCACCAATGTTTACTGAGCTCTTTAATTTCATACACGCTTCGGAATGAGCTTGACTTGACTCGTGTGTAGTAAACCGTTGTAGTCCTTTTTTCCAGTTACAAAATCCTTCTTTCGAAAATGCAGTATCTGCCTTGGTACTGAATGTCATTAGACCTCTGTGTTCAGCAATTGAGCAATAGAAACAAAATAGTTTCGATCTAGTTTCACACAACGAAAGCCACGGGTATTGCTTAAACCAACTTGCCTTCACTACTCTCCCTTGTTTTGACTTCCCTTCACCTTGCATTCGCTTCGTTTTTGTCAAAATTTTTATGGATGTTGGTTGATTAGCCTTCTCACGATTAGCATTACAACACTGCGCTGTACACTCCGACTCTACATTCATTTCGATGTCTTGACGATCGGAGTTTTCTTCCTCTTCACTGGGATCACTTTGGTCTTCTTCATCATCGTTATCAATTAATGAACCTCCAGAAGGACCAGAAATAGAATTGTCATCAATCAACTCAGAAGTGCTTTTCTTTGCAAAGGTTAACAACGTTTGTTTTTGCCTCTTCATGCTGACATGCTTTTATTCTTCAAGCACTAGTTTTCAGCTTCAGAAAAATTGTCACATAGCATGGGGGTTCTACCGTGCGTACTGGGTTCTACTGCAGCCCAGGCCCCTCGCGTCCCTGCCTGGTGATGCCTGCAGAGAAATAGATTTCGGTCATATGACGAATTTCCCGTTCTGTACGAAAGAAATTCATATTTTTATGGTGTTAGGAGGATTTATTTTTTATTTTTATAAATTATTACCAACGATCTCTTTAACTCATTTAATCTCAAACCGTAGTTGGGCAAAATATTGGGGGGGCTAATATCAGCAAGTTAAAATATTGGGGGGGCTAATATCAGCAAGTTAAAATATTGGGGGGCTAATATCAGCAAGTTAAAATATTGGGGGGGCTGCAGCCCCTTAGCCCCCCCGGTTCCTACGCCCTTGACGACCAGCATGCACTACCGTGTTGGTGCAGCACTACCATCACCACTATCACGAATACCACCATGACGACCACTACCACAACCATCACCATGATCACCAAAACAACCCTGATCACTATCAGGACCATCACCACCACAAGCCGCAGCAGCACTATGACCACCACCACCACCATCACCACCATCACCACCATCATGACTGCCAGAGACGGTATATATATATATATATATATATAATCTATATTATTTGAGGCCTATTATATATAATAAGGAATAGATCCACATTTACGGCACACCGCAAACTGCAGTTCGAAATCAGCAGTTAGCCATTAGAAGTTAGGACAATTTGTACGTTAAGACTGAAAGCTTCCGTTTGTGATTTGCCGTATATATGAAAATAAACGGCCATCTTAACTAAATATACTCTATACATGCAATGTATATATGTATTTTTATATATGGTGAGTAAATACGAGTTGTTTTCCTTCGATTTATAGCCCAAGAGCGCAGCTCGAGTCTGAAATATTTCCCACAGCTCCACTGAAATGTTGATCACAGTCGGCAATGATTAATGTATTTGTTTTTCTATTTTTGAAACCGAGTGCTTCGGAGAAAAACCCTTGCTGAAATTAGGCCTTTTTCAGACTATGAAAAAAAAACAACGCTCGAAGCTTAAAAATAGATTGAACCAATAGCCATATAATAAATTCCTTATTAACCTCGTTTGCTAGGTCTGTACTGGAAAGTATTTTCCCTAGGTTTTATCGCACAAACCTCGCTCCTTCGTCGCTGGGTCTGTACGAAAACCTCAGGCAAATACTTTCCCGTACAGACCTCGCACTCGGGTAATAAGTCTTTAATATTAAGATTTTTGACATTTAGATCTTGGATTAGGGTTTAGCGATTAATAAGAATATATTTGGCAAGGGTTTTAATTTAAACTATAATTCCTTTGCTCTATTATTTTATAGTTCAAGCAAACTTTGCTATAAAATCGAACTGCTTAAAGAAAATGTAAGTATGTTCTTTAGCCATTGTTTGACGCTACTCAATAAATCAGTGTTAATGGGCAAACGTTTCCATACTCCAATCTAGTGTCTTCATCAGGGGTGATCGTTGTAAAGACAGATCCCATATCTATATTCTTAACCGATAATAACGCTATCTATCAAGAACATACAAATACGAATTTGGAAATAGACCTCTATACATTATCGCAATTTATTGCAGTGTGCGCTTTTGTATAATCTAATCCCATCTCTTTCCTTTACATTCTTTCCCATTTATTTCCTTTGCTGTTATCCTATTCTAACCTTGCATTTATTTCCTGTTTTATCTTATTCTTTCTTATCTATTCTATTCTATTCTATCCTAATCTATCCTATCCTATCCTATCCTATCCTATCCTATCCTATCCTATCCTATCCTATCCTAACCTATCTTATCCTATCCTAACCTGTCCTATCCTAACCTATTTTAACCTATCCTAACTATCCTGTCGTAAGCTAACCTAGCCTATCCTATCCTAACCTATCTTATCCTACCCTATCCTAACCTATCCTATCCTATCCTATCCTATCCTATCCATTCCTAACCTATCTTCTCCTATCCTATACTTGCTTTTCCTTTTCTTTTCTTTTCTTCTATCTTTTTTCTTTCCGTTCCCTTCCTGCATTATAAACTTCAAGACAAAGCAAAGTTGTTGACGGCGTTGCATGTGACTTTTAGACGTGCAAATCTTTATAGCGATGCAGTAAACGTCCAGATTGAGTACAGTATATTAATTTATTATACAATACTGATACTGATACAATCTCGATTGTGATTGGCTAACAACCTACAGATAATTCTTGATATCTTGCCACCTACAAAATATCAAAAATTATCTGTAGCTACATGTATGACGCGCTGGCCAGCGGTTTGAACAAAACAAACATGGCGGCCATCGTTAGGAGTGAAAATCAGAAGCGGATTAATCTGGCGGATTTGGCACGTTTTGTTGACGCTTCAAAAACTCATTAATAATTCATGAGGAAAACACAAAAGAAAATCATGACCGTATCGTCTCTTTATATGTGATAAAGATTTCTCCTGATTTACAATAATTTTTCAGCTTTGATCTTCACGTAAATATTTTTAAAATGTAACTCCGAGTCAACTTAAGTGGTACGTGATTTAATAACGTCATAATAATTATCACAGTATTACGTGTTTTATCAGATATCTTCTAATCCTGCATGGTCCTTTATATCTGATAAAACACTCCTGCTCGTTTATTATACAGTACTAAAACCACCAAGAAAAAACAAGCGAACTACACATACAGGTGTTAGAGTTTAAAGCAGTGTTTGAAAGAGAAAATTGTATTTGAATGCGAAAACAGTTAGCCAACCTCAAACTGAAGACGGTATGAATATTTACTATTTTTACCTAACTTTGTAAAAAACTTTCTAAAAGCTTCTACATTTATAATTGTATAATAAAACAATTATTGAATTCGGTTATCGCATGATATCAAGAATTATCAAGGCCTCTGTTTGTGTTATCCGCCTCAGCCTTCGGCTTCGGCAGATAACACAAACCTCGGCCTTGCTAATTCTTGATATCATGCTCAACCTCATCCAATAATTGTATAATATACATGCTTGTTACATATGGAGATCTACTACAGTATAATAATATAATTAAAATTTATTGATTTTCCATCTTAAAGGAGTGGGTATGAAAAGATTAATCTTGCGATCTCTTTGACAAAAGACGATACGAAAGAAGGCAAGAATCCCCATGATTATACAGATAACGAGATTGTAAAGTATTTTGCCCAAGAGGTATAAATATATTATATAATATCATTTATATACAATAATTCTTCAGTTTGTCTTCACGTAAATATGGCTGTAAAATTTAAGATATAATTGTGCGTGGTTTAATAACGTCATAAAATGGTGAGTATTACTCTCATATCTTCCAATCCTGCATGGTCCTCCTAAAAATTGCGAATACAAATGCTCTCCCGCTATAGGTATCTGGACTTTACCAAATACATTAAGATTGCCCTTACAAGTAGTAGACTTCGTTTGATAAAAAGACGTTGTGCTCCTCACTCACAAATCCTTTAAGATAAAATAATAATTTTACTTTTGTACGAGTTTATTCAGTCTTTCATTGGTCATGACTGTATCTTTTAACCTTTTTCATTGCGTAAGAAACTAGAGAAAGCTCTTGTTCCGCATTTCCTGACAACCGAAACAGATTTGTACTTTTTTTCAGAAACTACGGCTCATGAAAGATCTTTTACCCCAACGCACTGAAAGGAAGCAGAAGAGATTGGTTAAAACTAACATTAAAAAACTCGATATTGATGCTAAGCGATTGAAAGATATCAATCCAATGAACGTCGATGAAGAGGTTAGTCTCTATATAGCTAAATTTTTTGACAAACTGAGTTGGGCACAACACACACTCTGATTCGGCTACGACAGTTAGTTAAAATCGTCAGGCGTTAGGCAGGGGAAAATAACAAAATCCCTGTTTCTGCCCTGGCTTAAGTAGGATTAAGTTGATGACTTCTTAGTCCATTGCTGCCTATAAGCTTGCTGAAATTGCCCGACGTTCAACAGAATAAAATAAATGGTAAAAGTACTGAAGTCGAACTCTGTAGCTTAGGTAAAGGAGCACGGGTGACGTGTGCTTGCTACCGCGCTGCCGCTCACCGCTGCAGTCTAAAGTTAAGCCCAAAGCGCTTAAGCTCGGTTATACGGGTTAGTACTTGGATGGATGAGTGCCGAGAAATGACTCCGTTTTCGAGCTTGGAACTCATGCGAGTAGAGTTGTAGTTGATCTCTCATGTGCTTCGAGAGTTTCTTGTTGGGTTCTCAGGTTTTCCTCCCTCCGCAAAATCAACACCTACACTCGTTAGGAGGTGAATTCGTGGACCAAGCTGGCCCGGATAGCCGGAATGAGTTCTACTTGCGATAACATGGCGCCGGCTAGCCAGGTATGCCGGGATGACTTGACGTGGATGTTTTCAACCCAAAATTCACAATTTTCAAGTAAATATGAGAAAAGTTACGTTAGTTTTACTTCAGTTTTACATTATTTAGTTTATTATCTAAGTCGACGGAATCTTTTGTAAGGCCATCATTTATAAAAAGATTGTTATTGTCTTAGCTAACCGCGAAAGCGTCTTCACGAAGACTAATTAATTTATTTAGGTCTTTGCAATCATGACGAAACACACAAACAACGTTGCTTTTTTCCGCTCAGCCCTATTTAATTCACACCGTCAAGCAGACAAGCACGTATCGTAACGACTTTAACAGTTTTTCAACACGCTTTGCCGGGATGAAACGATTACATTGACATTTTCATCTCAGTTATTACCGACCGCGACAACCTACGTTGATCTGCGTCCTTCGCAATTCAGCCACTGGCTGGAAGTAAGCATGATTAGCCCCCAGTTTTCTCCTTTAAATTTTAATTGTATGCAACCTAATTTCCTCTTCAATGTGATTGAGCAAGCAAGTTGTAAGTTGATATAATCTGAGAACAACTTTAGTACATTTATAGACATTGTTTACATGGCACGTTATTCATAATTAAATATTGTTGTGTGGAGATTTAAAGTGATTCTGTCATTCACTTCTTTGTTTTTCCCAGAAAAATCAGAAAAAATCAGCAGTGGAATGGTTAATGGAAACTGTTATTTATGTTGTCTGTGCAGTGTCCTTGGCTGGTATACTGGTGCTGAATATTTCGTACCTGTAAGGTTTCGGCAATTACGTTCACTGATATTGTTACTGTTACTGTTACTGTTACTGTTACTGTTACTGTTACTGTTACTGTTACTGTTACTGTTACTGTTGCTGTTGCTGTTGCTGTTGCTGTTGCTGTTGCTGTTGCTGTTGCTGTTGCTGTTGCTGTTGCTGTTGCTGTTATTGTTATTGTTATTGTTGTTGTTATTGCTAATTTTTGTTCTTTGCATTAATAATTATAATCAAAACACATAACTAACTCCTGTAAAAATGTTTCCAGGGTACATCTGCTAACAAAAAATGGTCTTTCAAAAGTCACGTCACAAAACAGGACTAATTTATCCAGCTCGTCACAAATGACAATTATGACTCTGGCTTTGCTCTTATTTCATGTACCAGTTGGAGGAGATGGTACTGGCATGTCAGCCTCAAAAGGAACTTATTTTCAAAACGAAGCACAAGGGCGTAAGTAAAAATATCTATAAGTATAAAAGTATAATATACTTTGCATGGGAACGAGATGGCTACCAAGTTAAAAATTGTAGTAAAAATATTTAAGAAGTGGCCGAAGTTTTAGCACTAACTTTCCTTATTTGAATTGTGAGATGTCCGGTAGTAGCAGAAAAATCGGACGAAAAACATACTTAAAATGCTGTGATTTTATATAAATTATGGTCTATCAAATTTTCAGAATCTTTGCCAAAAATTGTTAAAGATTGATGCATTAAAAATGTTAACATGTTTAAACCTAATAGATGGATATTTAGCATTACTTATTTTCATTTCTCAAACTATGATTTTCAAACTTTTATTTCAGGGTACCTTCAAGATTACGTCATCGAAAGCTTCTCTCATATGTCATTGTTTCAATGCCAAATCCAGTGCGTCAGTCGCCTCCCAAAATGCAGGTCCATGAACTACATTGAAAGTGAAAACGGGTCAAGTATTTGCGAAATAAACAAGGAAAGGCAAAATTGTGCACTGCCTGGGGAATATATTTCAAGAGAAAACTCATTCTATTTGGAAACAATGCCAGAAACTGATGATGAAGTGAGTATCTTTGCTGCCTATTTTAGTAACCTAGCCCACTTTTTGCTTGTTATCAAATGATAGTAATTTTATACCAGCCTAGTCCCTGGCTCTCTCTCTTCGCTGTTTTAATATTTTCTAGCATGGGCGTAGTCAAACCTAGGTACAAGTCTCATCATATACGCGCGTGCTTCAGAACGACGGGGATAGGCTGATTTTGTACGTTTCTTAAGAATAAGCACACCAGCTTGCCACCTTTCACTCACTTACAGTTTAAACCATTAAAACAAGACTGACGTGTTAGTTAGCGTTAGTTACAGAATAAGAAATTAAAATGAAGAAAGAATTGAACACAATACTAATCCGATTGCATGAACGAAATATCGAACCTAATGAATATACTCGAATTGACGCATCAGCGCTCTCGTAACTCAGCATTGACACCGGGAGGTCAGGATAGTGAGAGATTTTTAGGAGCATTATAGTTCCCACTACTGCGCTTTGCACTCGAGTTTGGAACGGCTAAAGTTCTGCCGTTAAGTTTAGTGGTTTGAAATTGTAATTGTGATGTAATGCTAACGATGTTGCAAAGTTGTTGTCAATGGCAAGGAACTGCATGGCGTTAGTGTGTAACGCCTTGGCAGCACCTTGCCAACATCATTCGTATTACGTCACAACTAGAAGTTTCAAACGACTAAATTTAACGGCAAAACTTTATTTTAGCCGTTCCAAACTCAAAACCGCATTATTTCTCACTATTTCTTATAGCGCCTGTTCACATGAGGCAAGTTACCTTGGGAGGTAGGGTTTTCCCTATCACCCGAGATATCTCGATGTTAGTTGATTTCGATGTTAAAAAACGTAAACCGTTCACACGAGACCGAGATAACTCGGGGGGTAGGAATAACTCGATCCGAGCGATAGGGTAACCTTAGGCCCAGAGTTATCCCGCCTCCATTTGAACGCTTTCATTCGAGTTATCTCGAAGGGTAGGATCAACTTTTGTATAATTACGCATGCGTAATTATGCTTTTGCCCGGGAAAACTCGGGGTGAAGCGTTCACATGAAGCTAGGGTTATCTCGGGGGCCAAGGATAACTCGATAGTTGCGTTTTATCATGTGAAACATGGTCAATTGTGACCCTAGTCCCCGAGTTACATATCCCTACCTTTTAAGCAATAAACAATAAGCGTCGTTTTACCTAAAATTAGCGTTTCTATTACGATAATTAATTAACTTAATCAGAAGCGATTGTTATAGAAGCTTTCAATAATTTACTAGATAACATCGTTTAAGCTTAAGTTCAATTTTGCGTAGTGTGGAAAACCAGAAAACTAAAAAAGGTAAAGGAAAAACTCAAAGCGGAGAGAACTCTATTTAAGAACTATATCTAAGAACTATATCCCGTATAACTGGGCCTAACTTCTGTTCTTATGAATAGTGACAATACGTAGCGCACTAATAAATAGTACACGCTGCCAGTGCTTCGCCCGATTTATTCACTGTTCTTCTGTTACAGGTTTGGTGTTCCACTTGTAGTTTCCGCGGTGTTATTGTGAACACAAATGAACAACCTGGTTTTGCGTGTTCATGCAAAGAAGGATTTTACGGAAACAAATGTCAGGACGGTAAATAACTTTCGGTGTATTTGGGTGTTGGTGGCACAGTGGTTAGCGCACGTGCCTTTCACCTTTGCGATCCGGGTTCGATTTCTGCTCTCAGCAATTATCTGATTGAAAATTTCACCTTGGCCGCATGTGAGAGGAGTGCTTCCAGATTGACTCTACCAAACACCACAGGTTTCCCCTCGGTACTCCGGTTTCCTCTGGTAGTAACACTGGACTAATGAGGGATGACCCTTACTGGACCTCTAGTGTCTGTGTCTGTGTCTGTGTCTGTGTCTGTGTCTGTGTCTGTGTCTGTGTCTGTGTCTGTGTCTGTGTCTGTGTCTGTGCCGGTGCCTGTGCCTGTGCCTGTGCCTGTGCCTGTGCCTGTGCCTGTGCCTGTGCCTGTGCATGTGCCTGTGCCTGTGCCTGTGCCTGTGCCTGTGCCTGTGCCTGTGCCTGTGCCTGTGCCTGTGCATGTGCCTGTGCCTGTGCCTGTGCCTGTGCATGTGCATGTGCCTGTGCATGTGCATGTGCCTGTGTCTGTCTAATTTTGTGCTGTATATTTTTAAAAATTTAGACGTAAACGAGTGCGCTACCAAGCCTTGTCATGCAAATGCAACTTGTAATAACACCATGGGATCTTTCTCATGTGCTTGTAATAGTGGATTTACTGGCAATGGATTGAACTGTGCAGGTACGAATACATGCAGAAAAATCGCATATTTGATATAGATATGATTATGATCAACTGGGTTTACTCCAAATGTAACCAAATCGAGAGGAACGTTACTCTATTTATACAATATTTTGATTAAGACGATTGCTCCAAAAGCTATATAATTTGTTGTAAGATTTAAGAAAACTCTTTAGCATAACTTTAGTTCTAAAAAATGTCATTGAAACAGTTTTTATAGCAGCACGAGAGCCCTTCAAATTAAATGTACAAGTAATATTTAAAAACCGCATCAAAATAGATATCTTATAATATAGTATTGTATGTTTTAAAAAATTTAGACGTAAACGAGTGCGCTACCAAGCCTTGTCATGCAAATGCATCTTGTAATAACACCATGGGATCTTTCTCATGTGCTTGTAGTAGTGGATTTACTGGCGATGGATTGAACTGTGCAGGTACGAATACATGCAGAAAAATTAAATATTTGATATAGATATGACTGTGATCAACTGGGTTTGCTCCAAATGTAACCAAATTGAGAGGAACGTTACTCCATAAATTGTTGTAAGATTTAATGAATTCTTTAGCATAACTTTATTTTTAAAAAAAGTTATTTTGTGTGTTGGAACAGTTTTTATAGCAGCATGATAAAACTTCAAAAAGGTTTAATACTTTTTACATTAAATATATAATTGTATATATAACCGCATCAAAATAGATATCTTATAATATAGTACTGTATGTTTTAAAAAATTTAGACGTGAACGAGTGCACTACCAAGCCTTGTCATGCAAATGCAACTTGTAACAACACCATGGGATCTTTCTCATGTGCTTGTAATACTGGATTATTTGGCGATGGATTGAACTGTGCAGGTACGAATACATGCAGAAAAATCACATATTTAATATAGATATGACTGTGATCAACTGGGTTTACTTCAAATGTAAAAAAATTGAGAGGAACATTACTCTAAATTTGTTTTAAGATTTAGGAAAACTCTTTACCATAACTTTGGTTCTAAAAAATGTCAAAAATTTGTTGGAACAGTTTTTATAACAGCATGAGAGCCCCTGAAAAAGGTTTACTTTTTTACATTAAATATATAAAATTATAAATGTATATATAACCGTATCTAAATATATACAAAAGCTGAATTTCTTTATTTTTTTATACTTTTTAAATATTTTTATTTCAGATTATCTTTCTTTTGTTATTGTGATTATTTTTCGGAAGAGAGAACCTTGGGTCACCGAGTTTAGTTATTCTGCGATTTTATTTCGATCTACAATTTCTTAAATTGTCGTATAATATTCGAGTCTATTAAGAACCTATTTCTTCACTCGTTTTTTTGACCAATTCAATTATATTCTGGGTTTGTTTTTCCTCACTCTAAACGTGCTATGCAAGCAGGTAATATAAGCAAGTCTTTATTGTTACGTTTTACCGCCAAATGATATATATTTAATATGTATTTTATTATCCTAACTTTGCTTCACCTTACAACGCCATTTAGAAGCTCATGAACAAATTAAACAGTGGCTTCCCGTCAATTCCCGTTGGCATCTTTGTTACCGTGCATCAAAAGATGGTTGGCGGACCTTTGATTTTCACTCAAGATGTAACAATAAAGGAGCCACAGTAACTATTGTACGTGTTGGAATATACGTCTTTGGAGGTTATAATGATCTTTCGTGGACAGGTAAGAGTAACATTGTTTTGGTTATGTCTTTTTGAATTAAAAGATTTCACGTTCTTTAAAACTGGATGCAGAAAAAGGTTTCCTTAGAAATGTTACTGGACAGACATTTTAGCAATTAATAAAAACCGTGAAAGAGACAGAGTTTTTGGCGGTAATGTCTCTACAAGCAATTTTACGTGTATTTTTCCAAAAGCTTTATCTGTCCCCTCGTTTTGTTTGTCTTTGAAATTTCTGAAGCATGTTTCGGACATGTTTACCCTACCTGGTTTCCAGGAGCCGGTTGTACAAAAAGGTAGTTAACTTTAGCTGTAGTTAGAGCTTAATGCTAGCTAATCAGGACCAGAGTTTGAGAAGTTGACAACGATTTAACTACGCGACAGGTAGTTGAACTGTCGTTAAGAGTTTTATACAACTGGCCCAAGGTTTCTCAGTTTCAAAATCGGGCGGGCCTAGTCCCTCTAAAATACTTGTCCAAAATTTTTATAGTCACAAAAATATCTTCAAATTTGACCCCAAGCCAGCTTCTGTGAATGTAACGCCAAGCTCTCCCTCCTGGCGCCGGCTGAAGTTGTTGTAACATCAATAGCCTGCCTGCTAGAGCATGCGCGGATCCCATTGTAATTGAAATTTGAATGCCACCCCTTCTTAACCTCAAGTGACCAATCACAAATCAGATGCGCAGAGTAAATAAAGAAACCGTTTTTACTATCCCGCCCGACGAATCAGTGCGCTACTTCCTGTCTGCTTTCCCCCTGTCTTTATTTTAATTGTATACGAAGACGATTAAATTTCGAGTGGAAGAAGGAGCTGGAGCCTTTGAATTTGTCCAGCCATTGTCCACTGGCCGAATACTGAAAGAAGGAGACTATCACAGGCATCCCGATCATGTGTTGATGTGTGGCAGCACTATTAAACATTAAATATACATTTTCCTTCAAGATATACCATCGTTTGTACCAATTGAAAGAAACTTACGTAATGCAACTTATGTATGAAGATAAAGAAACTTTCTCGTTTGTTGCTGTTTAAAAGCAGTTTGTCTTGAACCTTCATGATCTTTTGTTAGAATCTTATAGACGAGCAGGAGAAATCAGCGGCGCAACTAGGCATCTGGGGGCCCGTGGGATTGATTACTTCGGGGGCCCTGTCCGATTTACCGCATTTCTAAGGGGTTCGGGGGTATGCTTCCCCGGAAAATTTTTGAATCTATGGTCTCTGAAATGGCATTTTCTGCACTTTGAGGGCACTTTTGAGCAAAATCTAATCACTCACACTCTCTGCACAATGTTAAAAAATCTAATCACTCGATGCACAATCTTAATCTGTTAAAGTGGGGGTGATTATTTGAATAGATTCATAATTGCATTCATTCCGTTCCGCATAGCCTGCGCGCAGACATTTTACCCAATCTCCGCGGATTGGGTAGAAAGTCAGTGCACACAGAATACACATGCTAATAAGGGCACTTCTTACCAACATTTTTGGGCGGTCGCGCCGCCCCTGCGTATGGGTGTCAAAGCATCAACCCCCAACCCCCAAGAGAAGATTTTCAGTTCAGGTAAGACTCAAGACTGTCAGACAAAGTGGCGGGCCCTGAACGTGCGACAAACCAGTAGAGGGTGCCGGGAAATGCTCCCCCAGGAAATTTATGATTTTCTAATGATCTGAAACGCTATTTCTTGCATTTTGAGGGCAGTTATAACCATCAGAAAGGTGGGTTGACCCGTTCTATGCAACCTACGGATCTCGTCACAAAATGCTCGGGGCCCGTGAGTGAAATCGCCGGATTTGCGATCGGTCTATATAGAAAAGAAAATCATATTTTTTCGATATTTTTCAATGTAATATGCAAATGAGCTAATACGCAAAGTTATAGACTTTTAACAAACGGTTTTATAGGCCACTTAGGCCTCGTTTACACTATTACGATACAGAAAGTCTTCCGCTCAAAAATCTCAACGTTTCTTTGTTGTGGTTACACTGTTCCGGAGTGGTTTGCCGTAGCGTAGTCACAAGTCAATTTTTGTTTAGTTTTCAAAATGTACATTTTAGTTGGTCAAATGACACATTTCTCTCAAAATCATCTTTTTTCACTGAAACAACAAGAAATAAGTAACTTTAACATGTACACTTTTTTGTCATTGTTCATGTCAAGTTTCAGCAGGAATTATAACGTTTTCCGTTGTCTAAGTGCATTCTATTTTTGGCCGCCATGTTGAATGACAAATTTGTCTCCTAGATGCATGAAAACTTACGGTAGCGTGGGACAATTATCAATTTTGTCGTAAAACTATAGTTGGAAGTCTATATAACTTATTTCTGATTGTTGGACGTGTTGATATTATTTGTGGTCTCCAGCCAACAATGTTTTGCTTGGCCACTCCAGTGAACTCTATATATACCTGGAAGGCGGACTGCATGCCAATAAAAAAGTGAAGCAAAATATGGCGGCAATGGGGAATTTTTGGACGTCAGTTCTTGGCCCCAACGCGGTCATCTTAGATGTCAGTCTTAGGGGCAGGAGGCGAGCCAGCCCGCTTACCGGGATAACCGGGTAAGCGGGGTGATTTCTGGCTCGCGTTTATACCGGGATGATTTTACAACAACGACAATAGATGGCGTCTGCATCCTTTGAAAAATTGCCCGGTTAGCGATTGTTTACATGAGAAATTTTCATCCCGCTTACCGAGATCTCGCTAACCATTCTAGCCCGCTTGGCCATATAAACGCAGAAGAATTTTTAACAGGAAAATAACTACACAGTGAGATCTCGCTTACCGGGCTCGTCTCATATTTTCTCGCGGCCGAACCACGGGCAGAGTTCAGTATCTACCAGAAACCACGAATCATTTACGTATAGTATTGAATACTTGCATTATGTTTTTCGACATCCAATATAGAGTTCTAAAATGATTTCGTTGCATAGTTTGAAGTCAAACTCGACTACGGATTTCGCCGTTCCACGAGTTAACGTTGTCCTAAAGACGTGAAAATGATCTGAACGAAAAAGTGATCTTTGTATGTGGAACGGGAACGGCGTTTAAGTTACTCTTGGGACTAAAAATTATTAATCTTCTTTGTTGTGTGAGATTTTATATTGTATTAAGGACGTTGTCGTTGAAGTTCGGGTTGTATTTGCTTAAGCTCTCTAATAATAATACAGACAGCCCTCATTTGAAGCTCCGTAAAATCTACAAAAACCGCTCGAACTCGCCAAAATTGTCATCAGTACATTTGTCAAGAACTTGGCTTTCGGTTCATTGCTCTTTCGACCCAAACGTTCATCTCCGCAGCTCGAGAAACGTTCATATGCAACGGCGAGGGCTTTCTTGAAGCCAAAGCCGGTTTGTATGGCGAGCTGCAAAGAAGATGAAAGAGCAATGAACGGAAAGCCAAGTTCTTCACGAATCTACTGATAGCAATTTTGGTGAGATCGAGCGGTTCTTGCATGTGTATTCTACGGAGATCTGATCGTCTGATATGCTCTATGAAAGTTACCACTCTTTACTAATTTTTAGTATAGAGGTTATAATTGACCGTGAGAGGAACTCGTCGAAATAGAGTTGAAACTCGACTCGGATGTCAGAAAGACGCAAGGATCAATAAACAGAAATTAAATATTTCATGCATTTTATATAGTGATATTCGATTTGAATTTGTGCCAACGGTTAACATACGCGGCCCCCGGAAAGTCAATGAAAAAAGGAACACACCACTGCTCGCGTGCAGGAGGGTGCAGTTTGAGCTGCGGTGGTTCGGCCGAAAAAGACTAACACTGACTTCAAAGATGACCGCGTAGTGTCTGAAACTGATGTCCAAAAATTCCTCATGCCCTCCATTTTTTGCCCCACTTTTTCGTCCAGTGATTGACTCTGGGCCACTCTGGCTCTGTCCTTCTGCATGAAAAAGGAATGAGCCCGCGAGTTTTCGGTCAACACACCCAATATTTGCTGAGCACTTCAAGTAGCCTTACTTAATTTTGTTAACCGAGGGGGTCCTTGGGATTTTCTGTATTGTGGTTTTATGGTGTTTTTTATACAGTGTTTCGGTAATTGCGCAGCTTACGCACAGCATTTAGGTAATTACGGTATCCCATTAATTTTCAATAATTCGATATTCGCGTTTATGCGGTTTGGGTCGCACCCCCTAAAGACAAGTCTCCCACCCTTCCTCCCTAACTTCGAACTGCCCAATTTCCTGATTTGAACAGTAAATTCTATAATACAAAATACTTTGAATAAAATAATTGTTACCTTGATAAGATATTGTGTTTGATATTTGAATTAGCGTATTGAAAAGTACCTCCCATAACTAACTCCTATATCTCACCAGTCACTACAAGATATTCATGCACCATTAGATGAATGATCAGAAGGGTTTATTAGTTAGTTTAATCACTGGACTCAAGAGTTATAACCGATACAGCAACATAACGGAATATTTAACAGGTCTAGTAGGCAGTTTAATTTAATACCGCTTCAATCACGGCAAATTTTAACAGTGTTTCAGCGATAGGCACAATATTATATGAAAATAAATCTGGGAGAGTCACAGCAATCTGCGTGTTCGAGACTGTTGCAATCCGATAAGATTCCAAAAGAGTCAGATCTATATCTTAGCCTCCTTTGTAGACGTTCTCTTAAAATCTCAGGGTCGTACCGATGACTTGAAGAACGTCTGCGAAGAAGGCTAGTCTGGGTGATCATATAACGGAGGTCGACATATTGACTCGGGCCACAAGACCATCGGAGCGATTGCTAGCTTTTCCAGATGCCGTTGTTATAATTGTATAGCCAGCGTACACTTACTCGAAAATGTTTTGAATACATTTTGTTTTCCAGTTAATAATATTTTGTTTTCCAATTAATATGCGGTTCCCGCACAAGTGATTTCCTTGCATTATAAAGCGTGACCACCGCGACGCAACTTTTTTATCAAACTGTCGACGTTCTGGAGCACGGTATGGCGGCTAGATAATGCGACAAACTTTGGCAAACATATCATTTGTGACTATGCAGGGTACTAGGCTAAACAATATTAAAAATTGGTTTTGTACTCGTTTCTCAAAAGAAATTCACAGAAGCCATATACGAACCAATTAGATTTTTCAGAACTTTTTGTGCAACTTTAACAGCTGTCGCGTCGTCTTTGCAACCTCCACATGCGATTTTCACCTGTGTTTTATGTGCCGATTTTACAAGCCGCCGAGTACGTGCGATTTTTAAGTCGACCCTGCTTACGGGTGGTGCTGGCCATGTGCGATTTTTACGGACCGCGCTCTACATTTTAAAATTATTCTATCACTTGCAATTGTGCATCCAAAAATCGCTCGTAGAGTTGCGGCTTCAACTGAGATGGAGCCGAAACATGTCTCACACCCCATTCATTTCTAACTGGAACAAAAAAGATCGGAGTTATACCTATTCAATTTGCAAAATTCACGCGCGCAAAGTTATGCGCTTGGTAGAAACGACATAGTATCATTTAACTATTTGCGCTAAAGTTGTTGTTTCGAGTCAAGAAGCGACACGCAATCAACTTGAGCACTAAGCATTATATAAAAATAGAATATAGCTTTGAATGATTGTTCGTACTGTTCAGTTTTAATTTTAGATCACTGCATAAAAATATGGAGACCACCTTATACGAAAACCGAACTTTGTGAATAAGCAGCAGAACGGCGCACTATTATGAAGGGAACATTGGTACTCTGAACCGCAATACCGCCAAAAATAAATCGTAAAAAAAAACAGTAGCGTCATAAATTAAAGGAATACCAAAACTGCTTGAATGGATAAAACAAAATACCCCAACGAAGCTGCAAAATTACCGAAATACAGTATGAAAAACAGCACTGATACCGCAATAGCGAAAATCCCAATGTCCCCTCTATATTATAGTCACTTAAAACAGTTTTATACACAAGATATATGAGATTAAGTATGCTAAACAGTTAAATCAGTTGATAGACAACTAATTTCAAGTGGTTGTTATTATTTACGTAATGTTTATCAAAAAACAACCCTTCTTTGAGAGCGTGCATGGAAGCCAGGGGGCATTTTAGTTACACTACTTGAAGTTCCTTCGCCGCGCTGGTCAAAACACTGAGGGCTCATCTTTTTTCGGTAATATTTCTCTTCGAAATTTATTTGACCACATGCAATGCCTACGGAAAATGCTGTTGGATTAATCACTCAAGTAAATTTAGCATGTTCAACATTCATAAATTGTTTAAACTACAGTTCTACCATAAAATTGAATTGTCCCACTTTACCGTAAGTATTCACCTATTTTGGTAGGTCTATAAAAACTCCCGTGCAACATGACACTAACTAGTAAACATTGTATTTCTTTCTCGGGATACTCCAAAGATCAACAATGGTCTAAACACCCTACTGCGGTAATGGGTCATTTAAGACGTCAGTGTTGTTCTATTATATCACACAGGTTACTTCCGTTGAAATCGTGCGCCGTGATTGGTTGCTGACGTGAATTGGTAACGCCTTACGATTGAAAACAAGCAACAAAATCCTAAAAAAACACAACTTAAAAATCTTTTATTACCTCAAAATAATAAAAATATTTGAAATAGCTGACTACTAACATTCTAGAAGTAAATTTTAATATTGAGACGAAAATAAACAGCAGAATCCTAGTTCTGCATTTTGACGAAGTTAAAGGAAGCGGAGACCAGAAAATACATCATGATTGATCGATTTTTGAGTAACAAAAACCATAAAATAACCTACTTAATAACCTCGGCCGTTTGGTCCTTTGTAAAGTATCAAATCTCGGCGTTGAGCGCATTTACCTCCCTATCGCTCAATCTAGACCACAACACCTCAGTTTGATATTTTACCGTAATGACCTCGCTCGCCGTTAAGTAGTTCCTAATTTTATTATTTAGTATGAGAGTATTATTGTTCATCGTTTGATTTGTAAAAATATTTCAATAATCTAAAGGGGCTCAGACTATTTTTAGCAATTCTGACAGAAACCTAAAATTATACAAAATTTTGTAATAACGGATATATATTATATAAGATACTAGAAACCGTACCTACACAGAAATGCAGGTAATCAAAATTAAGGCGAGATTGAAGGGTATTGTAAATGTGACATCTTGATTTCTGTTGGCCTGGGAGTAACCAAGTTTAGACTAATTTGTGTAAAAACTTTGTCTTAAAGATTCAAAATCTTTCATAGTTGTTGGGTAACTCATATTTTATAATTGAATTAATGTACAGCTTTAATTTTGAAGTTTGCAGCTCAGAATTTCAACATAAGGCAATCGAGGCTAAAAATAGCGTGACATAACCTCCTTTAATATTAGTATTTGAAAACAGTTTGAAACTATTTGTTATTTTCTTTTGTTTTTAGGATCAGGTGGTTCTAAATCAAGCTCGAATGCGTTTCTTTTCTCCCTCCGAAATAAAGACGATTTAAAGCCATTTAAAGCTCCAGTCTACCGAAACAGTCAGTACGCAATTTACGACAGTTCTAGTTGGGGACCCACCTTTGGAGGAGGTCATGATCTCAAGATCGTCAACAACGCTCACTCGTCAACAAGCTCTTACACAAATTTTGGCCACACATACCAACCTCCATCTGGCTACAGCTATAGCAACAGCAACACCCGAGCTCTCTTGGCTGGCAGTCATTATTTCACTCCATCTGAAGTAGAAGTCTTTTACTTTGGTTAAACTGTCAACGTCTTTTAAAACATCACTAAAATTAAAGTAGAACACGCATTGTGTTAATTAAAGAAATATTGTTTTTCCTGAAACAATAAAAGGTGATTAAACTTAAAAATAGTATCCACACAATACCACATTGTATTACATTGTTGGGATGTTACGTCTAGAAAAAATCTTCCTATTTACTCTTTTTTAAAGTGCACCTAACTCTTAAATTAAGTGCATATCTAAGTACTGCAAAATTTTAAAAGTAAACGCTCTTCTGAAGTAATCCGGTGATCCCTTTTAAAGTAACCCCTAGAAAGTAACCGCCCCCCACCCCACCCCACCCCACCCCCCCCCCAAAAAAAAATTTACACCTTCCCAAGTAACACTCTCCCTCCACAGTAAGAACTCTCCCCTTCCTATGATCAGTAACCACGTTTACTACTAAACTTAATATACTATAACAAGACCCACTAGCAGATTTACACAATTCTTATGCGAGTTTCAGCGAATACTGTTTTCAAAGTATACTCTCCCCCTGGAGTATGTGATTTTATTTTGATCAACTCTTGTGTGAAGCCGCTGATCTATCGCTGACTCAGCTACCTTCTTCTCTGGAAAAGCGGTAGAAGTTCTGGAGTTAATACTTTTAAATGGTTATTTAATGCTGCTTTGAAAGTCGAAGAACCCTGTTGGATTGTGTATGATATTTGAAGTGATGATAATCGTGAAGATATACGTATGTTCCTACATACTGTTTGAATTATGAAAAGAAATAGACAGCCAAGTGTCAATATTTGTAGTGGATGATCTGCTCAGAAAGAGTTTGGACTTGGAGAAAAGGTGACTTATATACATGTAGTCACGTACAATAGTAGTTTCCAACCTTTTTTTCCATTCTAGGCCCCGCTCGAGACATGTTCAAAATTGGTTTACAGGGGTGGATCTAGGAGAAAATCAGACTGTATCGTATTTGTGATGACACCAAAGTTAGGGGGATCCAGGGGCATTCCCCCCCAAAAAAATTTGAAAATTAAGACACCAGAAATGCGATTTCCTGCAATCTGAGGGAATGTTTAGACAAAATACAGCGGCACGCGCAACTTAAATTTTTCATGAATATAAATAACCAGAAACGACAAATTAAAGTTAACTTGTATTATAAAAAGTTTGGTAATAAATATTGTCAACAACAAAAACTGTTTATTTTACTGTAGATTATTTAATACTCAATATACAGGTCAATATACCTGTATCGGCAAGCTATCATACTTTATAAATTAATTAGGCTATAATAAGCCCAGACAACATCTACTTTTATAAATAATAGTTATATTCCCATTCTAAATGCGTGGGTTACCTGGACATTGTAATATTACTAGCAAATAATTATACTCAGAATTGCACATTCTAAATGTGTTAATGCCATTGTGATCAAAACGATGATGACACAGACACTAGTATACTGTATACAGAGAGGTTCATGATGTTTTAAAATTAACGACAACATTTAATACAACTAAATTAATGATATTTTCAAAAGCATATCAGAACAGCAACTGTCACTCAGGCTTGGTTTTACGCCGACTCGAGTAAGTCTTCATTTTAATGTAAATCAACACACACAAGTCAAGGACAGTCTCAGTCGCTCTCATTAGCATACTCCAAATTTAGTGCATAAAATTAGTAGCTAAAATATTTATTATTCATGAACTTTATACCTCACTGGGTGCTGATTTGAAGAGCGCGATTCCTGGCTGCGAGGGAACTGTAGCTTCGCAAAATTAGACACAAGAAATTTGGCTGTAAGACACTTCTCACAATACACTTAAGAGGGAGTAATCTACTCGCCTTTTCCTCCGGAGAATAACTAGTTCCATTATCGAAGACACACAACAGCTGCATGTTGTAGAACACTGTTGAACGCCATGGTGAGTTAGAGGCGCTTGCCACTCGTAAAGTTGCATAAAGCTAAATCACATCACGCCGTAATCATATTTAGATCATCGGAGACTGCTCCGATACAGTCAACTGTATCGGAAGTGTGGAAACTGTAGTAAAACGTGACCAAAATCAAGCATTTTGATTGGTTTGATGCAGTCAACTGTATCAGATACAGTCGCTACAGTTACTATATTTAGCACAACTGTATCAATCGTAACTTCATCGGTAACACATCGCCATTAAGAATCGAGACGAGAGTGCCTTTGGGCAATGCTTCACTGGCAAGGAAACGCAGGCTGGTGGGGATGCGCTTACGGGCAATTTTTGCGGGCTACCGAGAATTTCCTGCAGAAAAGTGCGAGTTCGTCTCGCAGTCTCGCTGGTTGTAGAACAGAACTGATTTTAAGCTTTGAAAAATTGCGTACATTAACATCAAAGAATTTGAAAATGATGTTGCTGAAAAAGCTACTTGTGATTATGTAATTATTCGAATTTTAATTTATTTTAATTTAATTAAATTATTAAGTGAAAATCTGACTGTATTTATGACCCCACCTTCACATTTGTGATGACACATTTGTAGGGGTTTGGGTTTTTTTCGTTTTGGGGCAAATCCGTTTAGAAAATTTTTGTACTTTGCATGTCTTAAGTGGAATTTTCTGCGTTTTGACTAATTTTGAGGACACTTGAGTGAAAGATAATGGTCTTAAAATCTTTAAATATATAACATATTTTGGCTTAATGCAGCTAGATCACTTGCGTGAGGTCTGTAGCGAGAGTGGGGGTGACAGTGTGTGTATTTATTGGCGTGTGTGTCACCCTCCTAACTTTTACAAAACTGCAATATTTGGAAAATTTACCCGTCCATCCACAACCTTGTTCCCAGGGCCTTTCTTTAATTGGGAGGTGGGAAAATGCCCTGGCATCAGCTGGTGGACTCTCCATTTTGAAGGGTTGATTGCTTTTCTTTATTAAACATTCCTTGAGAAACATAATGGTGCACTGTATGGTCTTTATTTAGTAAAGCATTTCAACTGGCCAGACGGTTTCTTCAGAAACATTGTTTTCAAGACAAGAGAAGCCCTATATCCCATGGATAAAAAGGGCTGATATTTTAGAGAAACCTTCTACACACCATATTTACTGCAGACAAACGCGAAAGAAAGCTTTGAATCTTTGAATTGTGAGTCAAGCGCGACAACTAGAGGATTCAACGCATGTTTTGATGCAATTATTTTAACAAACACAGACTCCCGGTAAAATAACTTTTTTAGATATTTAGAAAGAAAGAAGTGCTGCTGAAAAACCACAAGTTCAACCTTCCAAATACATTGAGCATGAAAATATAATGCAAACAAAACAAGCATGTGTCGTTATGTTGAACATCTTGTTAGCTGCCTGTGTTGATGTCTGATCAAGTCTTAGCTTTCTCGTCTCAGATGTGTTTTGTGTGTTCACAGACATAGTTATTGGGCCGTATTAATGTCACTGGCAAGTATCTTTAGTTGATATTATATATGCTTACAATGGCACACGCCGTTCATTAAGTGAACCTGCAGTTGACACTTTTCTAGGTAAACATGAAGCTGTGTAATAAGGCAAAGAGACTTGACATATTGAACACTGTACATGTGTGGAAATAATACTTTGAATTCTTTCTTTGCTTTCCTGATGTCTGATCAAGTCTTTCTCGTAGACATAGTTATTGGTCGGTAATGTCGCTGGCAAGTATCTTGCTATTATAATAGTTATACACACTTACAATCGCACACACGGTTAATAGTTGTGTTGATATTTGATACCCGAAGAGACTAGACATATAATTCTCGCGTTACATGAACCACTGACTTTTTTCTCGAACTTTTATACAGCTATTTACTGTGGTTTTTCTGCGTATTCGTATCTATATATAGAATAAAGCTACAGTTTAGAAGATCATTAAAATTGTATTCCTGATATGCCAATAAATATTATAATTTATCAATGGCAAAAGTGTTTTACCTGTCAGAGCGCAAATTAGCTAAAACATAAACAGACTCTGGAAATTACAGAAACGGAGATAAATACAGAGTTGCCTATGGATGAGGCTAGAGATGAATATGTTATAAAGGGCAATTAAGGCCCAATTATCCTGAAGTGTAAGAGATTTATGTAAAAGCTGTAAAGAGAAAAATATCAGTGGTGCTTGACAGGACGATATCAGACTGCTTGTTTTGTTTTCATTATATAAATATTCAAGAGTAGAATGTATTTCAAGGGTATGGAAGATTGGGATTTTTCAGTTGTATTTGACTCTTCTTCATACTTTCTAAATATCTAAAAAGTTATTATACCGAGGGTCCATATTTGTGGAAAAAATGCGTTAAATTACAATATACAACGGGTTCGTTGATTTCTCACTGCACCAGTGACTCGGAACACTCGCCCTGAATGCACTTCTTGGTCGTTGTGTGGAGCAGATGCGGGTGGGTAGAACGTTACTCTAATACCATCCATTTCTAGACACGAGATATAGGGCTTATCTTGTACTGGAAAACTACTCTTCCAGCAAAACCGACATTGGGAATCGACTGCTCTTGCCTCCAATCTTAAACCTGTGAAGTGTTATACCATTCTCTGAGTTTATGCCATTATCTGGTTTGTTGAAAGACTTGAATAAAACGCACTGTGAAGTTATTTTGTCCGCAATTGTAAAGTACAGTAAGCAACTGTAGTCGAAATTACAGCTTGTCCCAATTTGACGCCATCAACCATACTCGTATTCAGACTGTTTTCTCCCAGCCATGTTTTGAAAAACTCATGTTTGGAACCAAATATCTCGCGCGGTTTTCATCCGTTGAAGGAGTGTTATATATCATTAGAATCGTCTCAATACAGCCGATTTTTAGAAAAAAAAAATGAAAATTCTCATATATGCACTTTAATACTCCAACACTCTTATTAGATATCTATCAAAATGCTACCGACAAATACACAGTATGAAAACTGTGGTTTTAATCGTAATATTAAAGAATGATTGGTTTTCTGTTTATGTATTGCTACGATTACTATAAAAATATTGGAAACTTATTTATAAAGCATGAAAGAGATTTATACATGAGACTGGTCTGTTCTGACTTTCGACGTGTGTTAGATTCAAAGACTTCCATGGCCACTACAATGATGGTGAATTATTTAACTACACTTTACTATACATGTAGAACTCATCGTTGACTAAACACAGCTGGCTTCGTCTTCAAATATAGAATCGGATAGATAAAACTTTCGTATATTTAATACAACTGCCTGAACACTATACTTAAACGTGGTAACTCTACACCACAGTTACTAGTTTTATCACCCAATCACAAGTCGGAGCAATTATTACACCCAGCTATATATTTCTGGGTGCGGTGACCAGCCAATACCAAGGCCTTTTCCCACCCTTCCAATCTTAAAAAGGCCCTGGGAGTGTAGTGGCGGCCGGATGAGGAGTCTAAAGACTTCAATAGTCTGGGAAAGGTCTTGCAAGACCTTTGTGCCGTGATTGTCTAGAAATGTCTTCAAGAAAAGTCTTGAAATGTCTTGAAAGGTCTTAAGAGTAGATCTATTGGGTAGATTCGGCAAAGTATTTTGCTTTAAAGGTATATATATATATATATATATATATATATATATATATATATATATATATATATATAGATAGATAGATATATATATATATAGATATATATACAGATATATATATAGATACATATATACATATATATATATATATATATATATATATATATATATATATATATATATATATATATATATATATATATATATATATATATATATATATATATATATATATATATATATATATAATCGAAATATGGTATGGTAGGTTAATACTGCCGAAACAGAGAACGTAAGTGGTCTAACGAAAGGCCTTCGCTCGAAACGTTAGACCACTTACGTTCTCTGTTTCGGCAGTATTAACCTACTATACCATATTTTGATTGTTTCAACACTGCCTACGCAGCACACTACTTTTATTATACACATATTATACATATATATATATATATATATATATATATATATATATATATATATATGGCAATCGACATCATTCACTGGTAACTGATCAGAATGTGATTTCCACTGTAGATAGCACACAAAATTTGCTGTGACACAAATTCGCATGTTTTTGTTGCCAGTTTTGCCCAAAAATTGGTTTTGCGAATCGCGGCTGGCTTTAATATTGCATGCAGTAACAAAGAACTGTACTAGTACAAAGCAACTAGAATATTAGAATAGCTGCTGTAACTCCGATCAATTAACAAACCATACATTACTGATTTACTGCATAAGTATAGAGAAAACTCTGCTTGCTGACAACAGCCGATTCGGTGAACCCGCATCACTTATCCAATGCCCTAATGCCGTTCGACTCGTTCGGTTTAAGCGCCGTTGCGTGTTCGAATCCCAATCGAGGTCAACTAAATTGTTTTCTCTATTGTTGTTTCTTTCATATCCAACATCTTGCCTACAATGGTACCCGGACATTTTGCCGAAAGACACTTTGCCGAAAGACATTTGGCCGAAAGACATTTGGCCGAACGGACATTTGGCCGACGGACATTTTGCCAAATGGACAATTTAACGAACGGACTTTTTGCCGAAAAGACATTTTGCCAAATGTCTTTTCGGCAAATTGCCCCTTCGGCCGAATGTTATTTCGTGAAAATAAATTCATCCACATTGTTTTCCAAATTGTTTGAGACGATGATTCATTTCTCAGGTCTGAAAAGAAATCAACTCGCTTGTCAAGGAACAAGCCAGAAACGAACTTCTCCTGGAGCAAGTGCTTGCCCACATTCCTCTGCCGCCACCAAAAAAAAAAGGTACCATTTGGCGAATCAGAGACTGAAAGACATTGTTAGTGACATTGACACTTACGAGAACATGATAACTTACTTACGGGCTATTGCTCACAATCTGTAGAACTTAGCAGTGTAAGACATCATGGTTGTAAGCATGTTTTTGTAAAATATGTGTGTGTAAAAACATTCGTAAAATATTTTTGTATTTTTACTGCATTATATCATAATAAACCTTTTTCTTCACATTCATGTTATTCCTAGCGAGTTTTCGGTAAACAGTCTGTTCGTTAACTTGTCTCTTCCGCAAAATGTAAAAAACTCAAGAACATATGAAACGAAAGATGTTCGTTTTAGGAGTCTTAGTTTGCGGAAATAACATTCGGAAAAATGTCTTTTTGGCAAATTGTCCGTTCGTAAAATTGTCCATTCGGCAAAATGTCCGTTCGGCAAAATGTCTTTCGGCAAAATGTCTTTCGCCAAAGTGTCTTTCGGTAAAATGTTCGGCCACCGCCTACAATTCTAGTAAGGAATATTAACTTCGACATTTTGTAGCTGACTGCCTGAGTCATCCCAGGATCACTGTTAATCCTTTCCAAGTAACTACTGGTCATTATCACCACTAGTGTAAATCACCAATATTGCATCGTACGTATCTTCCACGAATTTACGTGTTCTGGACTGATTTAATAGGATATACAGTAGATCTATTTAAATATGGCTTCAAAATATTCCAAGGCTTTTTTTTGACTATCGGAAGACCATTTTTAGGCCTTTCAAGGCATTTTTAGACCTTTCAAGACCTTACAATTTGGCACATGCTAACTATATGTCTAGTAGACTGCCGAAACAGAGAACGTATGGGAGTCTCACGTTTCGAGCGAAGGCCCATCGTCAGAGAGAAACGTAAAGAGTGTAAACAAGCAATGAGCATATATAGGAAAGGTAATCATGTGACGAAAAATAAGCCAATCAGATAAAAATAACGAGAGCTTATACTCTCGCTCATATATTTATCTATTTTTGCTCTCGCTCATCCTTTTTACACCCCCTCCTTGCCCATCGACGGTATGAATAGCAAATGTCTTTCGCATTTCATTATCGATTTGTTCTTGTTATTTGGATTTGATTGGCTAATTTTTCGCATCTCATCAATTTAGTGTTATTATTTTTGTCTGATTGGCTTATTTTTGGTTACATGATTACCTTTCATATATAAGCTCATTGTTTGTTTACACTCTTTACGTTTCTCTCTGACAAAGGGCCTTCGCTCGAAACGTTAGACTCCTACGTTCTCTGTTTCGGCAGTATGTCTAACCTTACGCTATATATTTCGATTGAAGCATATTTTAGCTCGGTTATATCTATACTGGGCTGATTTAGAGTTTTATGACTGTAATAAACAATTAGAATGCTTTGTGTGCTGTATTTACAGAAACACGAAACCAATTCTGCTTTGCTTTGCCATTCTGCACTGCTCAAATATTCGTAACAAGATTTTCGTGACATAAAATCAGCCTGGTAACCAGGCTAGCCCGCCTCATATGAACAGCCCCTAAGTAGTTTATGATATGGCACTTTTTATTACAAAATCAATCTTGTATTAATTCTTGGTCTTCGCTTCATTTAATTTCGTCAAAACACCGGACTAGCGTTATTTTCGGTTGTTTCTTTCTCGTCTGGATACTAAAATTTACTTTTGTAATGTTCATCGTCGTCATTTATTTCATTTATTAATTCGTCGTTTTGCAGCAATTACTTTCTTATTAGGATTTTTTGTTTGTTAATTTTCAATCGTAGGGCGTCAACAATTTTCATAATGCCCACGGGCATTAAGGAGAAATCTCGCCAAATGAGCAACCAATCACAGCGCGTGATTTTACCGAAAGAAATTCTTACCATATAATCCCCGAGCCGGGCGACGGGCCGAAGGCCCGGAGCCCAGTGAGGGTGCTAATCTCGACACGCATGGAGTCCATTTTACACGCGTGTAGTACACGCGAAATTACACGCAAGTGGGAAAGAAATTCTGCGAGATGTTTATATATATATATATATATATATATATATATATATATATATATATATATATATATATATGTTATCGAATCCACAACTTGCGCAGTTCGAATAGCAGGGTACTGGTAACTAATCCGTTAAATTATTCAAATTATTTAAATTTACGTCAGCAAATTATAATTTATAAGTTTGGTTGGATTACAAAATAGTTTTTCAACGATCATGACGAAAGAAGTCTTTGCCAGAAAAAATGGTTTCAGCTAAAATGTACATTAACTCTTTCTTGTCCGAATTGGTCTTTAGTATCTTATTCTGGCTAACGCCAGACGATTTTATTCACCTCTGGGGAAGACCCCGGACAGGAATGATCGAGTTATAGACTATCTCTTTAAAGACTATCTCTTTAAAGACTATCTCTTTAACTCTTTCTTGTCCGAATTGGTCTTTAGTATTTTATTCTGGCTAACGCCAGACGATTTTATTCGCCTCTGGGGAAGCCCCCGGACAGGAATGAGTTAATATTACTATGAAAAAAGACCAAGGAAAGAAGGCTAACAAGAGATGTGGCAGCGAGAAAAAGACAACAATAAATACGACTTAAAACCACTGGAAAAATCCTAAAAACTAATGCGATAAAGACAGAAAACGATGCCGACCAAAATATAACTGAAAGAAGAAGGATGTGTCCTGAAACTGTTCAAAGCCGGTAAAGAATTTTGCTCTGGTGTATTCTACATAACTCGAGAGGGAACGATGAAGAAATTTTGAAACAAACGGCTTTTTAGATCATGAAGAGAACTGAATGATGCCTTGTCATATTTATGTGTCAACAACGAAAAAAGTAAGAAACCACGAACGAGAAAAACAATCCGAAAAGAGTAGACTGAATTGGCAGTGTTTGTGGTCACAAAAGCAGAAGAAAGTTTAACGGTAGGAGATTCGTATTTAACAGTTTAGCTGAGTTAAAACAGAAGAAATCTTGAAAATGAAAATTAATATAAATAATATATTGTCTAGAATTGTCTTTCAACGCTAGGACGTTGCCATTGTGTGATTTGTGTCTTTTCTTGGCCACTGTTTATATATATTTTTGAATGAAGATTTGTCATTTGGTTCATCTCGTTTTGTTTTATTTTAATATTGACATTGCATGTCCTTTCGGTGTGTCAATACCATAGAAATGAACCTTGCTAGCTAATTTTCTGGATGTTTTCTGATCTGTGTTCATTAATACAACAAAAACAGAAATTAGGGGAGGGGGGGGGGGGGTTAAAAATACATATAAAGCCGGCGAGGGGTTGTTGCGTTAATGTATTTCTAGTAATACATATTAATGCCATCTTTTTTAGCCAGGTGCCTTTACTCTAGGAAAAGAACTATATCAGGAACAACTGTTTATGTCCTATAAATAAGAACCTGTGAAGAAAATGTCTGCCTGATTTCTCAATACATACCCAACAAGAACCATTTCAGCCTGACTTGAAAAAATAGGGGTTCTTTTATGCGGGTTTTTACAATTTGCTGTTTACAGAAGCGGGAGATTTTGTTGATAAACAAGGCTGAAGCAGTAGAATAAGCGGAAATTCAACAAAATAGAGTAGGTAGAAAAGTGTCCACAGGTATGTTCCTTAAAATTTTCTAGCCATTAATATATCCAAAAGTTGTAAAATTCGACAAATATCGAGTACGCCAAATTGCTACTAGTAGTCTTGCATGAAAATACCGAAAAATATAAGAATGTTAAACTTGTTATTTTATTTATGAGTATATGCTAAAACAATTATTTTCCTCAGTGCATGTCAGCGAATGCAGAGTAAAAAGTAAATGAGAGCTCCGCTCAAAACATAAGTATTTGGCGTTACTAAAAAGCTGGGCAATTTGCCGACCACCTTTTCAAATTGTTCTATTCAAAACACTGCCTACGCAGAACTCTACTTTTTTTACAACGTGATTTAGGGCGGCTTCATGTAAAAGAGACTGTTCTTACCAGGCTGATTTTATGTCACGAAAATCCTTCTTTGACTACAAAAAGCTAGGAATTATAACACTCCGTGTGCTATACCTACAGAAAAAAAACCCCAATTTTTCTTCGTTATGTTATTTTGCATTTCTCAAATAGTAGTAATAAGATTTTCCGTGATAAAAAATCAATCTGCTAATCTGGCTAGCCCGTCTCATATGGCTTGATTTCCAGCCGCGGAGCGGAGGGAAACATTGAGACTCGAGGGAAAACAAAACTAACTGTTTCCCGAGGGATCAGACATTAAGTGTTTTGTTATATAGACGTTTTCACTCACGTGATCGGTGGCCCCATTGGGGTGGTGAAACAATACGAAATATTTGAATAAGAAAGAGCTAATTCCCATACCGTACACCAATATGGCCGCCATTTCATTGTTTTGGTACACCAATATGGCCGCCGTGACGTCAGATGAAAACGATCTATAGCTAGAGTTTCACTAAATAATTTCGACGTTTATCAAGGGAAAGTACACAAAAGACAAACTGAAAAACTTACCAAAACATTTCGCCTGGCTCCGTAATTTCACTTTAATCAAACAAATATGAGTCTCAGAACAAAAGAACTGCAATACATTCCTCCAGCTAATCTTCACACATGCTTTGAAGACCTATAAATATTCTTTTTTTCGTACCAAACAAGCTTTTGTTTAAATGCAGGATGCCGTGAAGAGTTCAAAGTTCTAGCGGGCAAGTGGGTACCCTGGGTGTCAGAGGTTCTTCCACGCTCGCAGGGGGGGGGGGGGGGGGGGGGGTAGTAGGGGATTATAGGGGATATATTTGAGGAAGTAAAAGGGCGAGCAGGTTTGCCAGCTCAGTAAGAATCCAGCTGAATGTCTGTTCAATTTCTACCAACTGGTTTTGGAAAATCTCTAATTTTCCAACTGGTTCCAGCTATGTGTCAAGAGCTTTATGATATTGGCTACACGACTTTCCCGAAAAATGCTGTAATGCTCGTGTTGTGTCCGTTGGTTTCTTTGATCGAATCAAACATGAAGGAATTAAAGTGCTTATGTCACAAAAAAATTTTTTTGACTTTTGAGTAGAGGACAGAAAGTTAGTTAATAGGTTCTTTAACATTTTTCGGTTTTCTCTTTTCATTCGCGAGATATGCGGCTCTAAACCTCGAAAAATTGGCTTTTAGCAAAAAATTGTCGCGCCCTAGAAAAAAATGGAAAAGGGTCTGGGGCGACAGCCGTGTGACGTAGCTTCAGGGACGGAGGTTCGAATTCACATGTGAAGGAGTACTAAAAAGCTATTGTTAAAATTAATAAGTCCCTTAAGCTACGTCACACCACGCTCGTCCCAGACTCTTGTTGATACGCGACATTTTCACGAAAAGTGCTGTTTAGAGCCGCATATCTCGCGAATGAAAAGAGAAAACCGAAAAATGTTACAGAACCTAGTAACTAACTTTTTCTCCTCTACTCAAAAGTTAAAATTTTTTTTTGTGACATAAGCACTTTAACATAGGCGTAGAGTTTTGTTTTCGTCTAGGGGGGGCTGAAGTGCTGAACAGGGCCTTTCTAAGAATTTTCTCGTGGGGGGCGTTTACAAAAAGGGACTCTTCTAGGGGGTCCGAGGGCATGCCCCCGCTGTTAATTTATTAAATCTTCGCTTTGATCACGAAACACACAAACAACGTTGATATTCTATTTCAGTTCCTTTCAGCACTATTTATTCACACAGTCAAGCAAACGAACGCGTATCGAAGCGAGTTCAGCAGTTTTTCAGCCCGGTTTGCCGGGATGAAAATTAAACGATTACGTGGACATTTTCATTCCGGTTAACCGGGCTAGCCCGGTTGCGACAACTGGGATCCCGGCAAACCGGGCTAGCCCGCTTGCCATGTAATCGAAATGTTAAAACAACATGCGTTTTAATATATAAAGCGTGCTAGCCAGGTTAACCGAGCCAGCCCGGTCCATGTAATCGCTCCCTTAGTGACTGACACTTTAACGGCCATCCCGTGTGTTTACTTCTGGATTTCTCCAGTCGAAAAAATGTTGTACTGTATAACGTATTTTCACCAGAATTAAATATCGAAAACCCCAACGTGGTTTCTTGGCGCTCTGTATCAAAGAGGGAGGGAACATAGAAAATGTTTAGCATACGGACATGAAAAGTCCTGCCTTTATGATTTCCAAAAACTCATAGCAATAATTCATGAAGAAAACACAAAGGAAATTATATCAGTACCGTGTCCGTGGTCTAATATCAGTGGCGGATACAGGATTTTTGCAAGGGGGGTGACTATAAGGTGCTCAGTTGTTTCTTTCAGAATATTTAACAAGGGCGCGGGGCAAAACAGGAATACTTACTCGTGGGGGCAGGGTGGCCCCGAAGATACGACAAACTTCCAGGGCCCCCGAAAAATTTTGAATTTTAGAGTCTCTGAAATAGCATTTCCTGCATTTTGAGGGGGATTTGAAAGAGTTTTGAAGGATATAAATTACCAAACAAAATACCCAAATATATGAATACACCATATGTCGTCATTGTCGTGGACTCATGGGGATATGTTTTATACGTTTATGTTCCAAAATTACTATATATGTATATTCAGATTTCAGATTGAAATTGTTTACAATACGTCTATATAATCGTGATTCTTACTGTTTTACAATTGGGGTTTCAAATTTACAAGATATTAGCGTATCATGATGTCCAATCTTATTGCAAAGGAGAGGCCATAGCTACGGCCTGTATCAATAAGCATTGTTATACAATATAATTTATGCACATTTTACATACGAGCAACTGTACATGTTGTGATTTGTATAAACAGCTGCTAGTGTATCGCTGTATAATCCTGTATTGGTTGGGGCAGGGAAGGGGGTTGACTAGTCACCCAGTCACCCCCCCTGTATCCGCCTCTGAATATGAACTGTACATGAACAAGAAGAACTTTGGAGTTGTTAATATGTCGAAAAAAGCTGATAAAAACAAGCTTTTAGTACCAGCCCGGGTAGGTGAGCTAGCGACAGTGGCGTGCTGGCCTTTGTTTGTCAGGGGAGGCCAACAGTAAATTTGGTGCCCCCCCCCCCTGTATCCGCCCCTGAATATGAACTGTACATGAACAAGCAGAACTTTGGAGTTGTTAATATGTCGAAAAAAGTTCATAAAAACAAGCTTTTAGTACCAGCCCGGGTAGGTGAGCTAGCCTGGTCGACAGTGGCGTGCTGGCCTTTGTTTGTCAGGGGAGGCCAACAGTGAATTTGGACACCCCCCCCCCCCCCGCCATGGTTCAGGGGTGGCGCCAGGAATTCCCAACACAAGGCTAGGGCTAAGGTCTCCGACATGAAGGCTAGTAGGGGGGTCTGGGAGAAAACAATTTCAAACTTTGAACGTCTAAAATACTGTCATTTGCAGCTAAGTGGAAACACCGCCCGTCAAAACATGTTCAAAACATGTTCAAAAGTTAACCGTTTTGAAATTGACACCGTGGGATTGGGAAGACGTGATTGGCTAAGAGCACAAACATGTACGTATCGAAGAGAAACATCATATGTTTTCAAGGAAAACTTTTATGTTTGCCTTTGAAATAGAACATGTTTTGATGGGTGGTGTTTCCACTTAGGTGCAAGCGACTGTAGCTTTTTCCAGTCTTTTCAGCGTGAAATTATTGCAATAACCGACAAACTACATAATCTATTTTCAAACTATTAATAGAGAAAAATCTGTTGAACACCTAGTGCATGGACTGGTCATTAACCTTTGACATTTTCGTTCAATATTGCAGACAGAACATGGAATTTTGTGTGTTGTAATTATTATTATCAGCTTCTACACAATATAATATACCGTATACTGTATTTCCAAAAAATCTGGTGTATCGGAATTCAGAAGTCTTGTCAGCTTGTCAGAACGACAGAATTCGGAAAGGTGTTGCAGGGCACGAGGTGTTGTGTTACTGTGAACAATTTTGACGCCCCCTTTAAGCTTTGGCGCCCCCTAAAAAATCTTCACTGGGCCATGGTCCCCCCCCTGCCCCCCCCCCCCCCCCCCTGCCAGCACGCCACTGCTGGTCGATCGCGTTTACGCATGTGGAAAAACCAGCCCAGTAACGTACCGAAGAAGACAAAGGATTTCGGTGAAAACTGGCAGACGTTTATCTGACAGGTTTGCTGAACATCTTCGTTCCGTGAGGAACAGTGATGTTGACAAGCCTGTCGCCCGACATTTTACTAGTGCCAACCATTGTATTTCGGACATGAAAGTTTGTGCCATCTCACTCAGTACTTCATGTAATTATCTACGAATGTCATGTTTTGAGAAGTGCTCAAAACAAGATGGGGCGGATCATGCGCAGAACACGCTGGATATCACCTTTAAAAATAGTCGACCAACATTTTTAAATGCATGGCTTTACAAAATTAAGAATTTAGAATATAAACACCCCTTAAAATACTCGTTTATAGCCTCGTGTTCTATTTAAGAAATAGAAAACATTTTCCGTGTTTCCATAGAGTTTTAGTATACACCCAACCATCGTCTATTACAAATCCTGCATTCTGATTGGCTACTCAACCGTTGTATATTCGTGATGGACAACGTTTGAGAAAAATGAAAACAAACCTGAAAAAATATGGCAGTAAACTCTCGTTTTGCAGACGTTTCGGAGGAATTTTTTGAGAGTTTGATAGAAATTTAAAATTCTATCCCTGAGAAAACTAAAAACGCCACAAAATATGGCATGAAGATTTTTAATGGTAAGGAACGAAATACAATTAAACCGTATTTTATTAATTAAATCTGCTTTTACTTGCCGCTCACGAGTGGTTAAATAACACAACATTTTCGTCAGTTTGCACCAGAAAAACTGTATTTTTTAGAGTAGGTATAGGGTGTATACTAAAACAATTAGACAACTCGTCCTCGTTGACTATTCGCTCATAGACAACTCGGGCTCGTTGTCTAATTGTTAAATAGAAACACGAGTGGAAGTTTGGGAGAACGAGAAATTGTAGTGGGAACACGAACCCGCAGGGCGAGTGTTTCCACGCTATTTCGAGTTCTCCCACAAGTGTTTCTATTACTGTATGGGAACACGGAAAAAATGTTTTCTATTTCCTTTATAAAATAACCTGTCGAAAATAGGTATAGAACGTAAAAATAATCACTGCATCAAAGTGTAAGTTCTCCTTATTCTTCATAATGGCGTATGATGGCGTACTGGATGGCGTATAATGGCGTATCCTACACCGTAATGATGGCGTATTGAATGGCGTGGACCTTGCTGTGTTTCCGTAAAGTTATAGAAACACGGCTTTCAACCAATCGCGGCGCTTGTTCTCAAAAAAACACTGCTGCTGATGTTGTAAATATTACATAAAATAACAAAAAACAACGTACTGTTCTTAAACTAAAGTTTCATGTACCGACATTCCGGTTACACCACACGATACATTTTCACTTAAATTAAAATTACTCGATCACATCTTTAAATACATGTGGCTTTACAAAAAAAATTATTTAGAACTATAGACTATCGCCTAATGCGATAGAGATTCAATTCGATAAAAAATTAAAATTTTCTAATACAATTTCATATCTAGATTGTTATTTTAAATGTTATCTTTTTCATTATTGCAATATGCCATTACCAAAGACAATGTTATTGTAAGAATTGTAGCTATTGATATACCAGGCGGAAAGCGTAGTCTAGTCAAGAAGATAATTTCCCAGCAAATAATTTTCAAAAAAGCCATAACGATAAGGTTTGGAAAAACATAATTTAATTAACTAACGTTTCGTCACTATTCAAGTAACATCTTCAGAGTGATAAATATTTACACGATTTCGACTAATATACTTAACTGATACAAAAATAGATGTGATGAAATATGGCCCTTACAGGGAGAACACTCTCCATTTCTCAACTTTCAGCCGTTTTATCTCACTCTAGGAATAAAGACCATCCCATATCTTTTTCAGATTTTAGTATTTTAGCTTCGGGAAATTCCCAACTTGATGTTCTCATCAAAGAAAGTTTATTCATCTCTCAAGTCAACCCTATTCTCAATAACAATATCCGTTCCTTTCCTTTAACACTATTTTAATCTCTATCACTGATTCTTCAACTCCCTACCACTCCCTTTTCCTTCTCTTATTTCATCACATCTATTTTTGTATCAGTTAAGTATATTAGTCGAAATCGTGTAAATATTTATCACTCTGAAGATGTTACTTGAATAGTGACGAAACGTTAGTTAATTAAATTATGTTTTTCCAAACCTTATCGTTATGGCTTTTTTGAAAATTATTGTAAGACTTTTAGTGGGCCAGGTTTGGTCTAGTTAGTCAGGCTGCTAACCACTTCGTTCTATAAAGCAAATTACAAAGCATTTTTAACACTTTGAAACCTGAAGACAAGTCTTTAGTATTTTATTCCGCCTAACGCCAGACGATTTTATTTCAGCACAGGGAGAGGTCCAGACCTCAGAAATTAGAAAATAAAGAGAAAATGGACGCCCGTGTTATAAATATAGCCTGATGCAAACACGAGAGTGAGTTGGGAGAATTGAAAAGTTTAAGTGAACCTGAGCTGTATAGGGTTATAGAAACACGAGTGGAAGTTTGGGAGAGAAACATCTTCTATTTTCTCTGAGAAACCCCTAGTATCTTTTCGGCATAGCAAAAACATCTGGGAAAACGTTGTTCACAGCTCACTGCAGCAAGCACTGCATCAAAGTGTAAGTTCTCCTTATTCTTCATAATGGCGTATGATGGCGCACTGGATGGTGTATAATGGCGTATCCTACACCGTAATGATGGCGTATTGAATGGCGTGGACCTTGCCGTGTTTCCATAAAGTTATAGAAACACGGCTTTCAACCAATCGCCGCGCTTGTTTTCAAAATGTTATTTTATAAAAAACACTGCTGCTCATGTTGTAAATATTACATAAAATAACAAAAAACAACGTACTGTTTTTAAACTAAAGTTTCATGTACCGACATTCCGGTTATACCACACGATACATTTTCACTTGAATTAAAATTACTCGATCACATTTTTAAATACATGTGGCTTTACAAAAATAATTATTTAAAACTATAGACTATCGCCTAATGCGATAGAGATTCAATTCGATAAAAAATTAAAATTTTCTAATACAATTTCATATCTAGATTGTTATTTTAAATGTTATCTTTTTCATTATTGCAATATGTCATTACCAAAGACAATGTTATTGTAAGACTTTTAGTGGGCCAGGTTTGGTCGGGTTAGTCAGGCTGCTAACCACTTCGTTCTATAAAGCAAATTACAAAGCATTTTTAACACTTTGAAACCTGAAGACAAGCCTTTAGTGTTTTATTCCGCCTAACGCCAGACGATTTTATTTCAGCACAGGGAGAGGTCCAGACCTCAGAAATTAGAAAATAAATAGAAAATGGACGCCCGTGTTATAAATATAGCCTGATGCAAACACGAGAGTGAGTTGGGAGAATTTAAAAGTTTAAGTGAACCTGAGCTGTATAGGCGAGGCTTTACACATGAAGGACTTTCGAATTCTCCCAAACTCACTGACGAGTGTTTGAATCGGGTTATATAAACACAGGGCATCCATTTTCTATTTCTTTAGTGAAATTTTAATATTTTAACAAATAAAACATGAAGCTCCGTGCATATGTACATGCATGTACTCTTATAAAGGCACGTTTGACGTCATTTGAACACGAAAGAAGTTGAGTAGAGGCACGAGGCGATAGCCTTTACACTTCTTTCGTGTTAAAATGACTTCAAAAACTCATTAATAATTCATGAGGAAAACACAAAAGAAAATTATGACCGTATCGTATCTTTATATGTGATAAAGATTTCTCCTGATTCACATAAACTTTAGCTTTGATTTTCTCGGCTTAGACAAGGTTATTTTTCAAACTAACTCCGCCAATCAACTTACCAAGTGGTTCGTTTTTGAAGCCGTATAATAAACTCGCAGTTCGTGTTTTATCAGATATAAAAACACTCGGCTTCGCCTCGTGTCTTTATATCTGATAAAACACTTCTGCTCGTTTATTATACAGTACATCAAATGTACCTTTATACCTAAGAAATGGTTTATGCTCCATCGAGTTATGGATGCATACGGGAAGTTGGGAGAGCACAAAAAATGTTACATTTTCACAACTGCTCCTGGTTTAGTCATGAAGAAAACACAAAAGAAATCATGACCATGAAGGAGGTGTGTATCTAATACAAACCACACGTGGTTGTATCATTTGATAGAACCACTAGTGGTTAATTGTATATCAGGTCTATCTCAGCCGCGCGATATTGCCCCAACAGGCTTTGCGAGTTGTCTCTATTAAATCACCATTTTATCGAAAAATTACGTCTATGGCACCTATGTCTGACTACGTGTTCTTCGAAAGAAACAACAAGGAATCAATCTTTCGGCGATATTAGACATTGTATGGCCGTTTTTAATAGCGAAACAGAATAGCCAATTTAGAAACCCACCAGGATCTGTCGTTGAAATATTTATAAAAGGTAAGCTGTCTGGTTTGCTTTGTTATTGCCTGGATTATGTATTATTGTTGTGTTTGTGTTAATAAAGTTTGCTAAATAAACTCGATGTGATTCTTGACTGTGTGGATAGTTTTAATAGTTCCTTGGTACGTTCGCTTGTTGTCGATCGTCTGGCAAATAATGCAAAAAATACTGATAAACAACTATGTGTTTTGCACGTCTAGATTACCGCCGTGAAGTTAGCTGCCGGTTCGCCGCTCGGCTGCTGCACCACGCTTTTTCACCCTAACGACTGGCGAACTGGCAGCTAACTTTTTAATACCTCGGGTTTCTAATCTACCGAATAGGTTATTTTGTACTTTTTAACAAACACTTAATATGTGCACGCTGTTGCACTGTTTCGTGCATGGGCTATGCCAAGCTGCATTGCTATAGCCTGAGTGAACGCCTAAGCAGGCGTCTTCTTCTTCTTCTTCTTTTTTTTCTTTTTTTTTTTTGGGGGGGGGGGGGGGGGGGGTGGTCGTCGTGATCATTAGTCTCCCAGCCGCGCGATATTGCCCAACAGGCTTTGCGAGTTTTATAAAAGGTAAGCTGTCTTGTTAATAACTTAATATTTCCAATGTCATTGATTGTCAATGTTTACAGTTTTTTTATACCATGTTCAAACCATTTTGTTTACCATTGAGAAGTTTACCCTGCGTGTTTATAAATAGATCCGTTGTTTTCTTAATTTGCAGTAATAACTGTGGTGTATAAATTGAACTGATGATTGATGAACTCAAGCTATTGAATAACCATAGTCACATAGACGTGAATACATGTATCCTCAAATAAAACAAATCTCTTAAAAATTGACATTATGATTTAATACTATACTGTATAGCTAATAGCTTGGATTGATATTTGTTCATGTAATAATCAGTACTAATCACTCAAGATTTTGAGCCTTAGACCCTGGGGTTGTCTGGACACATTATGACATATTATAGGCGAGTATTTATGCTTGAGTTAAAGCTTGCAACTAAATTGTCATCGGACATCTTTCAAAACATTGGAAGCAAGACATTTTCCATGTTTGGATAGCTAGTGATCCAAACATGGGTATTCACCAATCAGCACTCGTGTAACACAAGAAAATACCATTGTACAGTATAGGAATTCTACGTTGTCCCAATCGAAGATTGTCCATGCATGTATAATATTAATCAATAAAAAATTGAAAAATTGTGCTTTGTAAAACAAGCGAGTGGGCTCTCTAACTGACTTTCCAACAGGCCCTTCGCCGCAGTCAACGCCAATTACGCCATAGGCAATTGCCCATGGCAATAATTACCCACTAAATAATGAAAGTAGCCCGAGTTAACGCCTAGCGGGCGCCTTGTTACTACCAAAGACGTTGTTTGGAGGCTTGGCATATCAATAGTCCCAACGCTCCATTAAATCGTGATGGCGGCGGTATAATGTGGGAAGCCTGTTTGCATCTTGTTGATTTATAGCGATATCATTGTTTCTATGAGAGTATAAATATGGGACCTGTCTTCACAACGATTACCCCTGATGAAGAGTTAGTCTAGACACTAGGTCGGAGTGTCGAAACGTTACGTCATGAACAGTAACTTTTTGAGCTACGTTCAAAAAACTTTTAAGCGGGTAGCGTTAAGTAATATTTCATAAACGAGTGCGAGTGTTTTACCAGGGTTTCCAAACACGCGAGAACAATTGAATTCACGAGGCTGTTCACCAAGCGATTTTTATAATTGTTCTCGAGAGTTTGTAAAACACGAGGCAAACAGTCGAGTGAATTCAATTGTTCTCAAGTGTTTGGAAACCCTGGTAAAACGCGAGCCACGAGTTTATGAAATAACTTCTCAGGATAACCTAACTTAATTGGTTTCTGTGTTGAGTTTTGCATTTATAATTTAGAATTGTGGTAATGATACAGTTTTCTTTGTTTTGACTGTTTTTATAATTTAGAAATGTTGTAATGTACACTTTTTATTGTTTTTGATTGGCTAAATTAGCTCATGAATTTTTCATGAGTTTGAGAAGTTATGTTTGACGTCTATTATGTATATTACTTACCTTGTTACTCCTGACTGAATACTGCCTACAAATTGGAAAAGACGAGTTAATTAAGAAAACATTTTCTAGATAAAATATTTACGATTTTATAAAAAGTTTTCACTTAAATGACCAAATTTTACCCCATCTATCCACTTACCAACCCTGGCCGACCAGGCTTAACTACATATTCCATACAATACGGCCATCCCACTGCGCCATGCAAGTGCTTGTTGAAAGCAATCCAATTAATTTCTTTATTATCCAATTGCAGAATTATTTATTAAAAAACTTATTTTATGCTAACAATCCTGCATGACTGCAAGACAATTTTAAACAGCAAAATTAAAAATATATTTGGTTTCAACCCAAGACCAACACTCACACTAAACACTTAAAGAATCTAGTGTGAGCGTTGTTATGCTAACTACACAGCAAAATCCTAAATTATTTAGTAGCAAGAACTAGATTTTTCATTTTTGGCAAATCATTGCTCGAAATAAGAATTTTATCAAAATTGTTTTAGGTAAGAACTGCCAATTCTCGAATTGAGAACAAATTACCTAATCAAGATCATGCATTTCTTAAACTAAGCAAAGTTTTACTTGACTAGAATTAACATTATGACTCCTAGGATTATAAATATAGAAGTTAAAGAGCATGCACTAATGTTGCTTAAGAATACTAAAAATATTTAATTTGAGTTTCTATCAACTATTTTGGTCGTTCTTATTTTAAGAAATTTATTGCTCAAAATAAGAAATCGGATAAACATAAGAATTACTAATTCTTAAATTAAGGAAAAATATTCTCAACAAGAATTTGTATTCGTAAATTAGGAAAATTAACATTTGTTTTATGTATAAGGTCATTTATACTGATGCTTACATGCAAATTACTTTAATACACAAAAAAGTTAATTGTTAAAAAGTATACACTTATATAATACTTAAAGTATATATACTTAAAGTATTACACTTATATATTATAAGTGTAATATAAGAGAGGTTTTGGAGACAAATTATACTAAATTAGGGCCTATATACAAAGTGATTAGCAAGGCTTTGAAAGCTTTTCGAAAGCATAGTGAATGAATCAAAACAATTTTAAAATAATCAAACATACAATCAATGATCAGTCAATCAATGATCAGTCAATCATAGATGAAGATCGAGCATGGCTTTGTAACTTTCCAGGCACTTCGTATATCAAGCCGGAACCCACGCGTATAGTCACGTGGCACATGGCACGGGATTTCACTTAGCGTACCATTGTCAACAAATTCAGAGCGGAGCCATGCAGTGAGCAGAACATTTATATATCCCACTCGCGTTTATTCGCAAATTGTAAGGTCTTGAAAGGAAGCGTCTAAAATGAATTCCTTGTTAGAGTTCAAAGTCCAAACGCATGTTATAAAAGTTTCTCTTTTAATTTTAACTGCTTGAAAGTTTCGTTTGATGCGGTTCACAATCAGTTTAGCGATAAGCTGCTAGTTTCAATGTGCAAAGTTTATTGCGTATATCTAAATGTCAATCGTTTAAAGTTGTTTTGCTGTGATAAGCAGCGACTAGAATTTGCATACTTTCGGCAATTTTCACGCAAACCACGAGGCAGGAATATTATTTCTTATTTTTGTATTACATATAATAATAAGAGCAAAATAGGAGCAGAACATACGAGATTGAAAGAGACTGAGGTAGGCTAAATCCATAGTTGATTACTAGTCGCCATATTGTTTGATATCAAAGTTTACATAACACAGCTATATCGTTCTTCTTAGATAATGGTTTCAGCGATGACAAGGACAATTGAAAAAAATAACAATTCAATTAACAAAAAATAACAAAATCAAAAGTCTGGAAAATGATAACTAAGTAATTAAACGGCTGAAACACTATCTGTTAACAGTATTTAATGTCTTAGATATTATTCTATGGATAATGTTAGTTTAGATATTATTCTATGCATAATAGCAGTTTCTGAGGTTGAAAATTGCATTTTTTCAACTTTAGAAGAAGCAGCAGGGAGCCACCTTAAACAAGAAGATTTTATAAAAAGAAACACTGATGTTTCAGGACGTATTATTATTCATTCATGCATCTAATTCGCTTTCGTTTTCGTTCAAATCAACTCAGTAATTTCCCGTCAAAACTTGAAAGTCATCAAAAAAGTTCGTAATGCCCTCTCACAGTGCCGAGAGGGCATTACGGCTTTTTGCGGCCCTCTCAGCAACCATTCGGCGTACACCGTTTGGCGTAATGACCCGAAAACAAGCTCAGCCAGAACAGGTCATGTTGCTCGCATCAGCAAATTGGTGGATGCCTCATGGCGAGAAATAATGGTCACGCATGCGCGTAATGCAGGCCCACTTACACAAATTTCGACTAGAAAAGTTCTGCAAGATTAATAGGACTTACATAGAGGATGCGTGAAACAATCGTCGTAGCAGTGTACGTTTCTCAGTTGCCCTGTCCATCTAAACCAATTTGTTGGTGATCACCTTAAGTTGGTTTTAACTAACAACGGTTTTCCTGAGAAGATGATTCAAGCTTCTATGACACCATCGGTACATCCAGAGCTGAATACACAGCCCAGAGCAAGAACCACCTTCAGTTTCCCTACCGTATATCGGACCAGCATCTCACAAGATTGAGAGGATTCTAAATCGTGCTGGTATGAAGGTATTTCACAGTAGTCAACACAAATTGTTCAAGGTACTTTTCACACATAAAGATGAAGTGGATAGCTTATCTAAGCCCGGAGTGCATCGCATTCCTTGTGAGTGTGGCTTGGTATACATCGGGGAAACGGGAAGGAATCTCTCAACTCGCCTGAAGGAACACAAGACATGTTGCATAAAAGCGTAACAAGAAGAGTCTGCTGTGGCCAAGCACGCTTGGAAGTATGACCATCGTGTTAAGTGGGAAGAGTCATCACTCTTAGCCAGCGACAAGCAATACTTCACGCGAAGAACAAGAGAATCCATTGAGATCGCCAAACATCACACTATTTCTCAGGAGGGACAGCCATTAAATAGCACGTGGCGTGCCCTATTCGGAGAACATTCTTGATTTTGTTTTCTAATTAATAAAATTAACGTGATACGCCATTGTATTCTTACGTGATTTAATTGATCAGTTGCTTAATTTATAAATGACGTGAGCCAACAGTTTGTTATTATTGCTCTGATGAAGGCCTGAGTCAACAGGCCGAAAGCTTAGCGAAGAAATATTTTACGTGGTGTTTCCACAAAACTTATTCATATTACTTTACCGCCATGAAAACGTTCAAAGAATTAAATATATTGTCATCTTTTGTTATGAGAGTCATATTTGTTTGGTTGATGCAGAGCCAGGCGAAATGTTTTGGGAAGTCTTTCAGTTTGTCTTTCCGTTTGTGTACTTTCCCTTGATAAACGTCGAAATTATTCAGCGAAACTCAAGCTATACAACAAGGCACTTAATGTCTGCTCCCTCGGGAAACCGTTAATTTTGTTTTCCCTCGAGTCTCGATGATTTTGTTTTCCCTCGACTCTCGGGAAAACAAAACTAACTGTTTCCCTCGGGAGCAGACATTAAGTGTATAACATTCACTGAGCCGGAGGCGAATAATTGTTTTGGTATAAATACACATTTTCGTACTTTTAGGAAGAACATTTTCTTTTATTAAAATTGTTAATGATTATCGAGAATTAGTCCGAAGTAGCGCGACCAATCAGCGCACGCGATTTTCAATAATCACCTGTGTATTTATACTAATTGATAAATTAATGGACGAGGTTGAGCATGATATCAAGAATTAACAAAGCCAAGGTTTATTTTATCGGCTTCGGGCCATAATACAAACCTTGGTTTTAATAATTCTTAATATCATGCTCAATCTCGTCCAATAATTCCTTTTTTTATTTAACGGGGTCGAACGCCGTTCGAACTATTGCCGCTACAAGTTTCAACTCACTAAAGGTATAGACAACATGAGAGATGAACTGTCAAAAGTAAATTTATTTTAATGATTTACGGCACTGTACACCTATCACGAAATAGGCCGAATCCCGCTTTTTACCGCACTTTCACACAGTCATCTTGAGGGAAGTTGGTTCGCGCGTTATTTTTGATTGATATCACAATACATCTGTCAAGATTCGCGTGCAATTCTCGCGAGAAGGTGCGGTAATTAAAATGGGTGAAATCGTGGGATACTGTATATTTCGCGATAGGTGTATAAGTTAAAATACAGCAACATTTTCCAAGTTTATATAACAAATACAACAATAACAACTTACTATTTTCCGACGAGGAGGAAGATGCATGAGGCGGAGCCAAAACCCACGGTGTGGACAAGTCCGTGAAGCTTGAAAAGAAAAAAATAATATATACCGTAATTATTCGAATAAACGCCTCCCTCGAATAAACGCCGCCCTCGAATAAACCGCGCAGGGACAAGCAAAAATATTATTAAACGCCGCCCTAGAATAAACGCCGCACCTGAAGCGCCAAAAATTTAATAAACGCCGCGGCGTTTATTCGGTACTTATCTTTAAAAAATAAGACAACATTAAATCTAAAGCAGTCTTGGATATTTATTCTTCTCGATTACAATGTTATTTAGTTCAAAGTGGCTATACTTCATAGCTTTGCTACTTAGTTCTCTCTCTAAAACTTCTGCTATGCGCAGTTCCGTGGTGACAGCCGAGAATTTTGCCGGTACAACTAGTCCGAAACAGTTCAATTTTCATATATATTTATATATATTTAAAAGACATATGAATTTTATTCTTAGTTTTTTAATAAATTCACAGTTGTTACAAAATTTGCAATAAACGCCGCCCTCGAATAAACGCCGCCCTCGAATAAACGCCGCACCTGAAGCGCCAAAAATTTAATAAACGCCGCGGCGTTTATTCGAATAATTACGGTATATATATATATATATATATATATATATATAACAAAGTGTTGCGATAAAAAATATCGAGTATAAAATCGTACGGATAGAGTGCTCAATACGTAAGCAGAGCATAACATAAGATGAAAAACACACACAAGTTACTTCATAAAGAACTTTATTTCACTACAAATTTGTTTCGTATGGCAAGCGTAGTGCTTGCCACACTCGTCAGGTGAAAGTGTTAGTCCACAGTTGGTGTGAATGTATATATGAGAAGCGTGTGTGTGGTGCGTGGCGTGTTGTTTGTGTGCAGTCGTCTGTACGTTAGTCGTAGTTCATATTACAATTGGTGTGGTTTAGCTATTACATAATAAAAATTTCTTACGGTGTCTACATGTTGAAATCAGTTCATTTCTCTTGTTAAGAGAACTCAGTTTTGGGTGGCAGATTATTACGAACTTCTCGTGTAAGCACAAATTGCACTTTTTTGTCTTACTGGAATATGGTTGGCACTTCTTGATAATTTTCCATTTGATTGAGTAGCGCGCGTTCGATTCTTTCAGCGACCAAATGTGTTTACTGAGTTCGGTAGCGTTCTTAGTTTTTTCGTTACGGAAAGAGCTAGTGTGGTTTAGGTATCTTGTCTTAAATGCGTGAACTTCTTAGATATCACTTTCGACCTCAGATCCGAAACCTTCAAACCCTACAACAAACCAGGCAACATTCCCCAGTATGTCCACGTCCATAGCAACCACCCACCAACTATCCTACGCAGAATACCAGAAACAATCAACCAACGGCTGTCAAAAATCTCCTCTAACCAAGAATCATTCGACTCCAGCGCGCGCCCGTACCAAGAAGCTCTTAGAAAAAGCGGCTACGATCATAACCTCCGCTACGACCCACAACCAACCCGAGCAAGACGAACCAGATCAAGAAATGTAACCTGGTATAACCCGCCGTATAACGCCAACGTCGCCACCGACATCGGGCACAAATTCCTCAAAGCAGTGCACGATTGCTTTCCAAAACATCACCCGCTAAACAAAATCTTCAACAGGAACACTCTAAAGCTTAGTTACAGCTGCATGCCGAATGTAGAAAACATCATCTCCGCGCATAATAAAGCCGTCCTTAACAAACAGATTCAAGTTAATGAAAACCAGAATAATGAATGCAACTGTCGCCAAAAAAGTGCCTGTCCACTGCAAGGAAAATGCCTAACCAAAAGCATCGTTTATCAAGCAACCGTAAAGAACATTGATAAAAACACAGAAGAAACCTACGTTGGATTAACAGAGGGGACATTTAAGACAAGATACCTAAACCACACTAGCTCTTTCCGTAACGAAAAAACTAAGAACGCTACCGAACTCAGTAAACACATTTGGTCGCTGAAAGAATCGAACGCGCGCTACTCAATCAAATGGAAAATTATCAAGAAGTGCCAACCATATTCCAGTAAGACAAAAAAGTGCAATTTGTGCTTACACGAGAAGTTCGTAATAATCTGCCACCCAAAACTGAGTTCTCTTAACAAGAGAAATGAACTGATTTCAACATGTAGACACCGTAAGAAATTTTTATTATGTAATAGCTAAACCACACCAATTGTAATATGAACTACGACTAACGTACAGACGACTGCACACAAACAACACGCCACGCACCACACACACGCTTCTCATATATACATTCACACCAACTGTGGACTAACAATTTCACCTGACGAGTGTGGCAAGCACTACGCTTGCCATACGAAACAAATTTGTAGTGAAATAAAGTTCTTTATGAAGTAACTTGTGTGTGTTTTTCATCTTATATATATATATATATATATATATATATATATATATATATATATATATATATATATGTATATATTCGCTTACCTCAAAAGTCTGCAACAGGCTGTTTCATCTAAAAAAGAATCTTCAGGCAGATGACAATTTTCGAAAACAGGGGGTGCTTATATCCTTCCTGCCGGAACGTGGGAGTGTGGGGGCGAAACAATACATGCATCCATGGCTTTTGTTGCGCTGTTTGCGCGGAATTTATTTCGATGACGACATTGACTGATAATTTCTGCTCTTTTGTTGAGTAAACAATTCTTGTTTTTATCTTTCAAAATATAACATTTTTCTTCTAAACATAAATTGCATCGTTTTGAACCTCCCTTGTACGAAATAGAATGTTTTAAAATTTGCCAATTAATACTAAAATCCTTATTGTTTTCTTTCAATGCCCAAATATATTTCGAAAGTTCGGTGTCGTTTGCATGCTTTTTATGCTGAAAAGATTTAGTGTGATTGGCCAATCGCTCTTTGAATGTGGTTGAAGTCATGCAATGTAATTCTTGATAGTGTTTGTGTTGTTTACTGTGACTGTTGCTTTCTATACTATGTGCCTAGTCATGCATTGTTTTCTAAGTGGACAATTCGTGTTTTTCCTACAATTGCAACTGCTAGTGTCCTTATCCTGTGGCATGTTATTCCTAGATATGTGTGCATTGTGTTTAGTGATTATTGACTTAACATTGTTCATGCAGCTGTAACTTACTTTGACTGCGTTTCCGTTAAAAATCGTATGGAGCTTGTGGTGTGGTGGGAAGTGCTTGTCAATTAGGTTTAGGAAATTACGTCCTATGTTTGTGATTACACTCTTGCTAAAAGGTGGGTTGAACCAAGTGATGTTGCGTTGCCTATTCCTGCGTGGTTGCTGTGCTGTGTGTTGAGTGTAGCTAAGATCATGATCAAAGTTGCTGTGCCTAAGTGCGTTCTGATATATGGGTGCAGATTCCTGAAAAACTTGTTCATCTGATGAAAGAAGTGCAATGCGCTTGTTGATTGATGCAGGTAACTGTCTTGTGATGCTTGGTGGGTGGTTAGAGTGCTTATTTATGTAAAGTGGATCGTCATTGGGCTTCCTATAGGGCCTATAATTTCCATTGTTAAGGTCGAAAGCTACATCTAAAAAGTTTACTATGCGTAAATTTGATTCGGCGGTAATTTTTAGGTCAAACTGCTCGAAAATTTTGTGGAGTTCTTTCTTTGTTTTGTCTGCTAAACGTGCTGATTTACTTTTTATAATAGCTAAACCGTCATCTCTATATAGGCCAATGCTTTCTTTGCCAAATTTCTTACTTAGGTGATTTAAAATGAAAAGGCCTACTAACTCACAAACTTCCGCGCCGTCGAAACAACCCATGGTAACGTCAAACAAACTATATTGCTATCTTTTTTTATCTATGAAATTCCGGTATTGAAAAGGAGAGATTTTCTAGAGTGTTTTATTATTGAAATATTGTTTTCAGTTATAGTAGCCAAATTCGAAGCCCAACATAATGCTTGGTCCAATAGTTTTTCAGAAATAGACGGATAGAAATCGACAGTGTCAAACGAAATAAAATGTCTGTCCTTATCTTTTATATTGCCAAACCACTCAATTACTTGTTTTGTATTTCTCCATTGATTTAAATTCAGTTTTTGTCTCAAATTAGAATTGATTTTGTCCAAAATCACCTTACTTAGTTTTCCGGATTCGCTTTTAGCGGGGTTAATTAATCGGCATTTTGGATTGTTTTCGAAATTTTCTTTGTGGTCTTTTAAAGATATAAATGCTTCGCGTTTTTTCATTTTTTCAATGTTGTCGCCGATTCCTAAACTGTTCGAAATTTCTTTTAGTTCCAAATCAATTTCATCTATAGTGTCCTCGGATCCATGCTTACCGGTATATGTTTTTGTGATGTTGTCATGTAGGAGCTTGTTGTATGTGTCGAGCGGGGTTTCATAAATGTTCCTAGTTTTGTCTGCAAAAATGAAAATGTTGGGAGATGAATTAATTTTCTTTAAATCGGTAGCCAAACATTTCTGAAACTGGTTCGTATATGGCCGAAATTGTACATTTTCGATGAGTTTTATAAGGTCGTCTTCGAAAGGTTTTATTTCCGGAATAGAAGGAGGTGTTTTGTTGGACGCAAGGCCGAAAGGGTTGTTTTGATTTTCTCTCTGTTTGTTTTTAAGAAAGAAATTGGCTTTCCATCTCATACGTTTTATTACACTTTCCACTTTTTCAATCAAATTCTTCAAATAAGCGTCCTGTGATGGTATTGGGATATTCTTTAGTGAATAGTCAAATCAAAATTGCCGCATTTTGAAGTTAAATAGAAATGAATAACGTAAACAAGAGTGCACAATCGATATACGGGTGCGAATATACGTGTAGGTTTTGGTCTACGAAACACCCGTATATCGGTTGTGCACTCTTGTTTACGTTATTCATTTCTATTTAACTTCAAAATGCGGCAATTTCGATTTGACTATTCACTAAAGAATATCCCAATACCATCACAGGACGCTTATTTGAAGAATTTGATTGAAAAAGTGGAAAGTGTAATAAAACGTATGAGATGGAAAGCCAATTTCTTTCTTAAAAACAAACAGAGAGAAAATCAAAACAACCCTTTCGGCCTTGCGTCCAACAAAACACCTCCTTCTATTCCGGAAATAAAACCTTTCGAAGACGACCTTATAAAACTCATCGAAAATATACAATTTCGGCCATATACGAACCAGTTTCAGAAATGTTTGGCTACCGATTTAAAGAAAATTAATTCATCTCCCAACATTTTCATTTTTGCAGACAAAACTAGAAACATTTATGAAACCCCGCTCGACACATACAACAAGCTCCTACATGACAACATCACAAAAACATATAAGCATGGATCCAGTTTAGGAATCGGCGACAAAATTGAAAAAATGAAAAAACGCGAAGCATTTATATCTTTAAAAGACCACAAAGAAAATTTCGAAAACAATCCAAAATGCCGATTAATTAACCCCGCCAAAAGCGAATCCGGAAAACTAAGTAAGGTGTTTTTGGACGAAATTAATTCTAATTTGAGACAAAAACTGAATTTAAATCAATGGAGAAATACAAAACAAGTAATTGAGTGGTTTGGCAATATAAAAGATAAGGACAGACATAGTTTTATTTCAAATAGTGTAATAAAAGTAGTGGCTGCGTAGGCAGTGTTGAAACAACAATCGAAATATGGTATAGTAGGTTAGTACTGCCGAAACAGAGAACGTGAGTGGTCTAACGTTTCGAGCGAAGGCCCTTCTCTCTGACGAAGGGCCTTCGCTTGAAACGTAAGACCACTCACGTTCTCTGTTTCGGCGCTACTATCCTACTATACCATATTTCGATAGTTTTATTTCGTTTGACATTGTCGATTTCTATCCGTCTATTTCTGAAAATCTATTGGACCAAGCATTATCTTGAGCTTCGAATTTGGCTACTATAACTGAAAACAATATTTCAATAATAAAACACGCTAGAAAATCTCTCCTTTTCAATACTGGAATTTCATGGATAAAAAAAGATTGCAATAGTTTGTTTGACGTTACCATGGGTTGTTTCGACGGCGCGGAAGTTTGTGAGTTAGTAGCCTTTTCATTTTAAATCACCTAAGTAAGAAATTTGGCAAAGAAAGCATTGGCCTACACTGTAAATCTGGGAGTGTTGCCACAACACCAAAATCGGTGTAAATTCTTGCAGCTGTGGGGACACCAAAAAGGTGTAAACTAACACCAAAACTGGTGTAATGTTACACTGCCGAAAGGGTAAATTGACTATAAGTTGGTGTAAAACTACACCAAAAACTGGTGTAATCTAACCTTTCAACCGTGTAAAATTACACTAGAGGTGTGTCTTTACACTGTATTGGTGTAAAATAGCTTGCAGCTGTGTGGACACCATCTTGGTGTGAATTTACACTTGGAGAGTAATCTTACACCAAAACATGTTCTTTTACACCAATACAGCGTAAATTAGCTTGCAGCTGTGTGGACACCATCTTGGTGTAAATTTACACTTGGAGAGTAAACTTACACCAAAACATGTTCTTTTACACCAATACAGTGTAAATTAGCTTGCAGCTGTGTGGACACCATCTTGGTGTAAATTTACACTTGGAGAGTAAACTTACACCAAAACATGTTCTTTTACACTAATACAGTGTAAATTAGCTTGCGGCTGTGTGGACACCATCTTGGTGTAAATTTACACTTGGAGAGTAAACTTAATACACTTAATTGTTTAACTGACAGGGAGTAAAAGTATAGTACCTACAATGGACAAAAACATTAAAAAGTACAGTAGTATAAAAAAGTTAACTGGTTTTATTACTAGTTGAAAATTAACAATATTGTACAACTAAAATTTACAATAAGAAATCACTATTGTGGTTACATTAAATTATTTAGTAAAAACTCATTGAAAAAGTTCATTCACAAAAATTAAAACCTTAGTGGGGACTTTTAATAAATATTTGCATTTTTCAGATAACTGCCTATGTTCTTAGTTGACCCATATTAAGAAAAAAACCCAAAACAAATTCAGAAGAATTACAAATAAAAAAAATTGCAGTAGTGGAATACAGTAACTAGCTATTTACAATAGTTAATTATTTTTTTCAACTTATGGCATTTTTCAATGTTATTCAACTTTGCTTTGATATTGTTCTGGATTTCTTTGTCAATCACCAGGTGAAATCTTTTCATTATTAGTCCTGCAATACAAAGTGTGTGGACATAATGAATTACTACTACCAGTAATTGGAAAGCCTTGTGCTCAACAATGTAATAATTTAAAATCTTAGACAGTATTTTATATGCTAAAGTTAAAAATCATTGTACAAGGAAGCTTAATTTAAAATTACTTGAATGAAAACCTGAGCTTCAAAGTTGAAATACTTGGGTGCCAAATTCAAAAAAATGATTATATGACTGGCAATAATGTCTTAATTTTAGGCTTAATTTTAGGCATTACTTATCTAAATTCATTATTTAGAAATGTATTTATACGAGCTAAACAATCTATGGATTATTTAACAAACAATTAAATAATCCATACATTACTTGTTTCAAGGGAATGTTTGTAAATAATTTCCAAGTATGAAAATAACCATTAAATTATTTAAATATGTAGTAAATAACCCAGGAATGGTTTGTAAATAATATGATTAAATCAGGATAATTTGATTACTTCATAAATAATCCATGTATTATAAATAAGTTTTGTGGAAACACCACGTAAAATATTTCTTTGCTAAGCTTTCAGCCTGTTGACTCAGGCCTTCATCAGAGCAAAGCTTAGCAAAGAAATATTTTATGTGGTGTTTCCACAAAACTTATTTATATTACATTATTGCCATGAAAACTTTCAAAGAATTAATCCATGTATTGCTTGAATAAACCATGGATTATATAGTAATTAATCCATTCTACCCACTAGCCCATCTCATTCCACCCGCAACTCAGAGAAACAAACTAAACTGAACATCAAATTGGTGAAGCCAAAAATTTAGAAGTAAATTTTAAATCTGGATTACTTATTAATCAAATCATTCTGAAATTATTTATAAACAATCACTGGATTATTTACTAAATAATCCTTTAGTAAACTGAAGGCCACAACTTCAAATCCCAGCCACAGTTGAGTAAAGCTTTTTCTCCAGTTACCCAGTAATTGTTCGTCATTCGTGGTACCTAGTGAACATCATTATTTGCCACCTGCATTTGCTGTCCCACAATACAGCTATTTATTCCAACAACATAACTAGATGAAGAGTTAAGTCTCTCAATATGGAAGAAACCAGATTTGAATTTTAAATATTAAATATAAGTGCCATCATCTCACAACCTGCTCCCAACTTGAGCAAGTACAGGTACAGTCAGCTCAGTCAGTGGAGTATCAGACTAATAAATTAAAGTTGCCAGTTTGAATCTGAAAGCCTTGGTCGAATATAGTTTTCCTCTATCACTAAGTATGGTTCATCGCTCAGAGTAGCACATATACCATTAGTCTCCCCATCTGAGTTGACTGTTCCACATCAATTATTCCAGTCCATAGACTGTTTAGCTCAACTAAACTCATTATTTGTAAATAGTGAATTATTTGTATAAATCATTGTTTCTTAAATTTTCACATTTGAAACCCCAACCCAGGTTGAAATGACAAAGGTGCCCAAGTATCAGGGATAGTCATTTATATTCTAAAAGTAAAATTTTCAGTCACTGAGTCAACAAATTTAGGTTTGTTAAGAAAACAGCAAAATTATAACACTTGTTATAAGTTAATAAATTAAGACTTATACCTCTCAATATCGGACAGTTCAGTCAGCCTGTCGCCAGGTCCATGTCGATAAAAACCAGTCGATGTTGAACAGACTTTCGTCTTCCCATACAGTGTATATATAATATATCACTATGAGTATATCCATCATCCATGTCTGTTAACTTCGCATCAGTGGCAAGTCTTCGAATCCAAACACGGCCCACTTCACTTTTGGGTGAAAATAACTGATTATTAACTTATCCAGCTAACTTACAAACAATTTAAAATGCCCGTGAATACTTTAAAATAGTTAATTTGATGCCCACTCGCCAAGAATTTACACAAACCATCATGTGCCAACGCTATCGAAACGACGCTATCCCGCAATGCAACGCTGGCGCTAGCTTCCAGTCGGGCATGGCATCATGGGTATGTTTGAAAAAATATATACTGGCAAATAAATTTTATTGCTAAAAGCCTAAAACGATGAAGTAAAGGAGTTTCAAACAACTTGTGGGCATTTATTTTTTTAGAACTCTCACATTTATACTAGAATCAGACAACGGCTTGATTTTGTATATAGTCTACTTAATTGCTCGGCGCGGCCGGCTTTTATGCACGCTTTCGCGATGATGACCGATGAATACCTTATACTGGTTACGTATTATGACTTAGTGTATATTTCTTTTATAAAATAATAAATTTTTACTTACTAGAAAAGTTTATTGCTATAGGAATTCCTATGGATCCTATAGAATTTTTTCGTAAGGGAATTATACTATTAGTATTTTAACCTGGCTGCTGCCAGAAAATTTAACTTTAACCAGAAATTTAACCAGAAAATTTCACTTTGATGTTGTGTTTACTTTGCATGACACAATACGCCATTGGGCCTAGCGTAAACAATTCACGAGAATGTAAATTAAAAGCATTAAAAAGTTGTAGAATTACTGGTGTAAAATTACCCATTTTTGGTGCGTTTATACACTAAAGTAGTGTTAATGTACGACTCAGTTTTCACACCAAATCAGTGTGTAATGACATTTTCCTGGTGTAAAATTACACGAAAGAAGTGTCAATCTACCATTTATTGGTGTTGAAATTTTGCATTGCAATTTACACCAAAATAGTGTATTAGCACACCTTAGTTAGTGTAATGTCACACCGCGTCAAGTGTAAATATACACTGCACTAGTGTTGGTGTTTTTTACACCCAACAAGTGTATTTTCACACTTTAACAGTGTGTGAAATTACACTGAGTTTAGGTAAGATTACACCATTTTGAGTAAATTTACACCCCAATAAGTGTCAACAAGACAGTTTTCTATTTTACACTAAAGAAGTGTTACCCTTACCCAAGAGCAGTGTATAAGTACACGTTAGGTGTGTTAAGTTACACTTGAATGGTGTTAACTTTCATTTTACACCAAATCCGTGTAACATTACACCTGTTAGGTGTTCCCACAACACCGCCAGATTTACAGTGTATATAGAGATGGCGGTTTGGCTATTATAAAAAGTAAATCAGCACGTTTAGCAGACAAAACAAGGAAAGAACTCCACAAAATTTTCGAGCAGTTTGACCTAAAAATTACCGCCGAATCAAATTTACGCATAGTAAACTTTTTAGATGTAGTTTTCGACCTTAACAATGGAAATTATAGGCCCTATAGGAAGCCCAATGACGATCCACTTTACATAAATATGCACTCTAACCACCCACCAAGCATCACAAGACAGTTATACCTGCAAAAATTGCATCAATCAACAAGCGCATTGCACTTCTTTCATCAGATGAACAAGTTTTTCAGGAATCTGCACCCATATATCAGAACGCACTTAGGCACAGCAACTTTGATCATGATCTTAGCTACACTCAACACACAGCACAGCAACCACGCAGGAATAGGCAACGCAACATCACTTGGTTCAACCCACCTTTTAGCAAGAGTGTAAGCAGAAACATAGGACGTAATTTCCTAAACCTAATTGACAAGCACTTCCCACCACACCACAAGCTCCATAAGATTTTTAACAGAAACGCAGTCAAAGTAAGTTACAGCTGCATGAACAATGTTAAGTCAATAATCACTAAACACAATGCACACATATCTAGGAATAACATGCCACAGGATAAGGACACTAGCGCAGTTGCAATTGTAGGAAAAACACGAATTGTCCACTTAGAAAACAATGCATGACTAGGGACATAGTATAGAAAGCAACAGTCACAGTAAACAACACAAACACGATCAAGAATTACATTGCATGACTTCAACCACATTCAAAGAGCGATTGGCCAACCACACTAAATCGTTTCAGCATAAAAAGCATGCAAACGACACCGAACTTTCGAAATATATTTGGGCATTGAAAGAAAACAATAAGGATTTTAGTATTAATTGGCAAATTTTAAAACATTCTATTTCGTACAAGGGAGGTTCAAAACGATGTAATTTATGTTTAGAAGAAAAATGTTATATTTTGAAAGATAAAAACAAGAATTGTTTACTCAACAAAAGAGCAGAAATTATCAGTCAATGTCGTCATCGAAATAAATTCCGCGCAAACAGCGCAACAAAAGCCATGAATGCATGTATTGTTTCGCCCCCACACTCCCACGTTCCGGCAGGAAGGATATAAGCACCCCCTGTTTTCGAAAATTGTCATCTGCCTGAAGATTCTGTTTTAGATGAAACAGCCTGTTGCAGACTTTTGAGGTAAGCGAAATGGTATATCTGTAGTATATTAATGAATGAATAATCTTTAATATCCAAAATAGCAGTAAAAACTGAATTGCTTAGGATTTACATCATGACGTATATAAGTTAAATGTTAAGTTATAAAAATACATGAATTAAAAAATAGAACAGTACAATTTAAGACTAAGCTTAAGAAGTGATATAATTTAAACTAAAGTTTCTGGATATTATAAACACGAGTAGCAGCCGGAACAAAGCTGTTCGAAAAACGATCTGTTCGACATTTAGGCTCTAATAAAGTAGCGTGAGTTCTCAAATTATATGTTAATACATTTCTTGGCGGAACTAGGGCATTCAATTTATGAGAAGGAGAAATCATATTCGAAAAAAACCGGTTGCAAAGTACAGATCTTCGTTCGTGTAGAGTTGTCAACTTTGCCCTTGGCATAGAATCGATATACTTCAAAGCTGGAAATATACAGTTCTGAGCGCTCTCTTTTGGATATTTTCAATCTGGTCACTCAGGTACTGAGGGAGGTTGAAATGCCACGCCTCACATGCATATTCCACAATTGGTCGTATATACGTACAGTACACGGAAAGAAGGACTTCTGCAGGTAAGGCATTTCTGTGAAGAAGGCGTAAACCATACAAGCGCTTAGCAGCTTTCTTATGAACGTAGTCTACGTGGCTATTCCATTTTGAGATCGCTGGAGATCACCACGCCCAATAATTTAGCCTCGGAAACGGTGTTGATAACACGATCGTTGATAATGATCGGAGCGTAAAGAGGAGATTGGAAAGAAAAAGAAACACGCAGTTCCTAATTGGTCTTAGATGGGTTTATCTTCATGTTGTTGACAAGTGCCCAGTCAGAACATTGGGAAACGATTGATGGTAGACAAGACTGAGTATCTTTTGGGATGATTTCCCAAAAAGTGGTATCGTCCACATACTTGACAGCATTATCGGAAACCACGAGGTCGTTGACCATGATTAAAAACAATAGGGGACCCAACTTAGTACCCTGGGGAACTCCGGCGTTTATATTCTTCCAGTCAGAAAAATAAGGGCCGACACGGGTTCTCTGTTGTCGATCTGTTAGGAAATTTGCAATCCAGTTGGTCAACACTGGATGGACGTTCATGCGTATCAATTTGTTCAGCAAAATATTGTGGTCTATGCGATCGAATGCTTTTGAAAAATCAAGTAGGCATATCCGTAGGGAGGAACCACCTTCATCCATCGCCTCATACCATTTATAAAGTAAGTATACAAGCGCCATATTAGTGCTCGAACCCTTTAGCGATCCAAGCTGTAAAGGATCAATCTTGTCAGCAACCGATTTCAGGAGCCATTGATAAGGAAATGATTCTAAAATCTTACTGATGATTGGAGTAAGAGAAATCGGCCGAAAGTCAGAGTCAACGTCCAAAGGAGGTGAACAGGCTTCTCAATCGGTGTGACATTGGCAGACTTCCACAACGATGGAATAAATCCTTCACGGACTGATGCGTTAAAAATAGAGCACAAGGGGCGACTTAATACTGCGGTATTCTCACAGAGTAGTCAAGCAGAAATATTGTCTGGACCAACTGATGAATGGAGTTTGGACGAAAGCAATGCTTCTGCAGTGTCTTCAACAGTAATATAAAAATCAGTTGGAAATTCGTCGCCGGTCAGGGGAGACCAGTTCAGAGAAGGAAGGGTGGATCCCACAGTAATAAACTTGTCATTGAGCAAGTTAGCAAGTTCCATGTCTGAGTAAGACTGACCTTCATGAGTAATGGTAGTAACACTTTTAGTGGACGAAAGGCCAGCAATACTTTTCACAGCTGACCACCATTTCCGAGGGTTGGACTGTTGGACATCAGCGATGTTATTCCGGTAATAAGAGGACCGCGCTTTCTTACAAAGAGCATTAATTTTGTTCCTGTAAAATCTAAATGTCAAACCTTTCCCAACGGCCCATGCAGCCTGACGCTTAGGAATCAGATCCTTTATTTCTGGTGTAATCCAAGGTTTATCATTTGAGTTAACTTTAATTACTCGTCTCAGGGGTACTCGTCAATGATATTGTTCATGACAGAAGAGAAAAACTTGTACTGATCATCACAGGATTCCATATGATAAAGCGGAGTCCAATTCACATTAGAGAGTTGAGCCCCAACAGTACGGCGATTCGCTGGGCGAGAATCTCTGACCAAACGAACTGACCTTGAACCGCAGTACCTGCTTGTCTGAAGGGGTTTGTACACGACTGAATTATTTGTCGGAGTGACCAATTGGTGCTACCACTTCTGGACGTTTATAGTAGTTAAAAAAGTTGGTAAAAATTTTGTCCAAAATATTCCTTCCTCTAGTTGCACTTTTAACCACTTGCTTCAAATTAAAGGAGTTACATAATTGAGTGTGTCTAAATTGATTAAAATCGCCCGTTAATATAACACCAGCACCTGGATTAGTGGAAAGAGCATAATCAAGAGATTCTGTGAGGTGTGCTAGAAGAGCTTTATCGTCATTTCCAGGTGGGTGGTACACGACTCCCAGTATAATTGAATTCAGGCCACGAGGCAGACGATGTGGTTTTAATAACAGCCATAGGGTCTCATTGTCTTGGTTCTCGAGTTCTTTAAGGTGAATAATGGGTAAACGCTCATTTACATACATATACTAGTCTTAAATTGAAAACTGGTGTAAACCAGCAACTGATGCTTACCACATTTGGATACATACTTTAGACTAATTTATAGCTGCCAGTTGTATATAGGAGTGTTTGATTCAAAGTTTAATTAAACAAATAATTATGTAGTACAGTACTCATGGTCTGACAACCTCAACATGTCTGGCAATACAACCAGGAATATTAACTTACACAAATAAAAGTTACAAACACAGTATTAACACTCATAAGACAATATATATATTTTTATATAAGGAGATATCTATGGAATATTTAGCAACATGTTGATCAGTTATTATTTTCAAGTTTGTATTCAATGATACATTATTCAAACAGTCACGACTAATAATATATTTCTCCAATAATATTTCTTGTAGTCAAACCCAATGTCTAATATATGACGATATAGCATAAATATTTATTTTTTAACATACAAACACGGAAACTGTGAAATCTGAAAAAGACAACTCTAGATCTCAATGATCACGAACCGCGGCTACGATCGATGATTCGATGAATCTGTCGTAATACGTTGCGGTTCTCCCGTTTATAGTCCCGTGGAAACTCAAATCAAGGATCCAAACATGTTACCAAGCCAAATACGTATATTGTGGTAATAGTAATGGTAATGGTTTATTGAACACATTTCAATAGCAAAATACAGCTAAATTATTATGTGCTTACATGTTCATATGTAGCATAAATAAAATCTAAAACTTCTAATTCTAAAAAAAAAAACTATAGTAAAACTTATATCAAAACTATGAATCTATACTTTCGTTATATCTATCAATTGAATAAACTAAGGGACTACATTTAAAACGTTCTGTTCTACAAAAAAAGTTATAAATTTTATTATTGTTCGCTCTAGTATCCCTCATTTTTATGTTCGAATGTTTGTATGGTAGTAGACCATGTAACTTATATGTGTGGGCTGTAACATATTCTTGATGAGGTCAATGCATAGGTCATTCCTTCGCTCTTTTAGTGGTTTCAGCTTACTTTCTTTTAGGGCTTCATTGTACTCATATTCGGGGTGGATAATCCTAAGCGCTCGTTTTTGGATTCTTTCAATATTGTTACATTGTTCTTGGGTCAGGTTTCCATGCCACACTTGAGCTCCATACTCGAGGGTAGACCTTATGACAGCGCAATAAGAGGATTTTAGGTCATTTTTAGACGCGCCATAATTCTTAAGGATCTTTAACAAGTAAAGCCGTTTGGCCGCTTTTTTGGTAATGTATTCAGTATTCGTGGACCACTTCATATCATCGTCAAGCCAAACTCCTAACAGCTTATATTACTTCACCCGAGCAATAGGTTGATCTCCGATTTTAATTGGCGGGATGGTTGTTTTATTCTTCCTAAAATCAATAATCATTTCTTTACATTTCTTCACATTTAATTCCATTCTTTCATGTCTTGCCAAAAGAGCTACATTGTTAACATTTTCTTGGGTATTGCCAATTAAGGTCCCGGAGGTGTGACCAGATGTTTCGATCACCTCGGATAGAGTCGTGTCGTCCATAAACATTACTGTTTCTCCCTCATCAATACCATCTTGGTTGGCTGTTTCGCCCGAGTTCCAATTTATAACTGAAGGAAGTTGATTAATTTTTATAATAAAGGCAACTGGTCCTAGTTTGCTACCCTGAGGAATGCCCCCATTGATTTCCATTCGTTCATCATATTGATTTCCATACGTTTTGAGCGGCAGGTCTCGGATCGGACTATGATTTTTGGGCTTCGGATTAGGGCGGATTTGAGCGGCGATCCTACAGCATGTTACACACTGCAGTGGTTCGTGCAACTTGTCTCACAACGATCTCGACCATTGCACAGCATGTTACACACTGCAATGGTTCGTGCAACTTGTCTCACAACGATCTTGACCATTGCACAGCATATTACACACTGCAATGGTTCGTGCAACTTGACACACAACGATCTTGACCATTGCACAGCATGTTACACACTGCAATGGTTCGTGCAACTGGTCTCACAACGATCTTGACCATTGCACAGCATGTTACACACCGTAATGGTTCGTGCAACTTGGTCTCACAACGATCTTGACCATTGCACAGCATGTTACACACTGCAGTGGTTCGTGCAACTTGTCATACAATGATCTTGACCATTGCACAGCATGTTACACACCGCAATGGTTCGTGCAACTGGTCTCACAACGATCTTGACCATTGCACAGCATGTTACACAGTAACACTGTGCGAAGCTTCAATAATCCATTGCAGCGTACGTTGCCGCAATCGTTGCGTGACTTGGTGATGGTGGGCTGTTACACCATGCAATTTCTCGTCCAACTTCAGTCGCAACAAAATTGCCAGAAAAGTTGCACAAAATTTTGCAGTTTGTGATTGGTGCAAATCGACAATGACAAGCTTACGAGTAGTCAGTAACGGGGCCCGGCAGACGGCTGGAAATCGAGCCTACCTTTAATGACACAAAAATTAAGTCGATATTATTTGAAAGAACATTTAAAATGACAAAGTAACATCTTTTGAAGTTTTTCGTTTCCTTGCTTTGTTGTGGAGATATTTCAGTTTGTTTGATAGGTAAATTAATACCTTGATCGCCTTGGATTATTATGTTCTCCGAGGGAATGTAAACCTCGTATTTCCCTCATCGCTCATGCAAGAGGGAAATTTATCCTTTGTCTTCTAATTTTCCCGAGCATGTTGATGAGGGAAAATTAGAAGACAAAAAAATCCTTTGCCTTCTTCTAAATTTCCTGCTTGCATATATTTTCCCTCATCAACATGCACGGGAAAATTAGATGTAACTTCTCTGATCAACCGTGTAAATTTCCGTCCGTAAGATTCTCAAAGTTTTTCTCGACAATCATATTACAAACTAATAAAAAGGATAAAAGGATAAAGGACTGGGGGGCTAATCATCCTTACTTGCAGCCAGCGGCTGAATTGCGAAGGACGCAGATCAACGTGGCCGTGTCGAGGCATATCAAAGGCGCTCCAGGAAGCCGCCATACGACACAGTTCAGACCACGGATCACAGCTAAGATGTTAGGTGTTGATTTTATGGAGGGAGAAAAACTGGAGAACCCGGCGAAAAACCCTCGAAGCACAGGAGAGATCAACTACAACTCTACTCACATGAGTCCAAACCCGCCAACGGGGTCACTCCCAAGCGGTCACCTATCCAAGTACTAACCTCGTCTAACCGGGCTTAACTTTTTGGTGAGAGGCAGCGCGCTAACAGCACACGCCACCCGTGCTCCCCTTTTGGGAAATTAGTGATTAAATTTCCCCTTTGCCTCGGGAAGATTTGTAAAGTCCTCGGACCGTCTTCCCTCGGCTGCGGGAAATGTAATCGCTAATTTCCCTCAAGTCATGTTATTACTTATAATAAACATTTTGACGTCTGGTGTGCAAAATGACTTAACGAAGAAGGGTATATATCTTTGCTATTATCAAACCAAATTAGTTCTAAGGCCTAAGGAAGCGTGTAAGTGTATTTGTCCCACACTACCAAACATGTAGATTTTCAAATGATTAAAATAGCAAAGATATATAACATTGTCTAATAACTCGTTATACACATGTGAAGCTGTAAAAATGTTTAATTTGCATATCAAACAAACAGAAATATCTCAAGAACGAAGCAAGGAAACGAAAAACTGCAAAAGCTGTTACTTTGTCATTTTAAGGTGGTACTGGAGTCTAATTTTGAAAAAATTGAAAAATTCTGAAAATTGGTGTTTAGAAAGGTTTATGGTTGTTTAGATTGTTGGTGTCAGTAAAAAATCATTTTGAGTCCAGGGGGGTGCGGGAACTTAAATTTGATTCCGAAAATGGCCATCTTTGATCATTGATTGCAGCTTTCGCTTTGAACTTTTGGAACTGAAACAAAGAGGACTTACTTTATGTATGAATACGAAGATTTAATCCCAGTGTCCGCAATCACTCGAGTATTTGTCTCTGAATTATAAGCGTTACCTTATTTTGAACGGTGACAGATATACAAAAAATTCTCAACCGAAAGTATTATGGCGGACACTGAGATAATTTTCTTGTTACAGTCTTGTGCACAATCAGGCCAAATTTTGATCAAATCGATTGAAAAGAGAAAGAGATATGGAGGTTTAGGTCATTACACTGATGAAAATTTATCAAATTTTGGCCATATTACCTCAAATTACCGCTTTTTTAACCTAAATTTTTGTCTATTTCGACTTGCCAACACGTTCCCCCATGTTCTGATGAGCCATCGGTGAAAGGTCAGTGGTCAATAGTTATAACGTCTCCCCAAATATGGACAAAAAAGCACTGTAACCCCTATTTTTAGTGTGGGGAAATACCGCGGGAACGGGATTAACCAGTTCGCTTAGCAACGACGCATAAGGTGTCAAATCGCGGCATGTCAAATCACAACACCAATCTCAAGGTGTAAATTCTGTCAAAACTCGCTGTAGGAGAGCAATTACAAACGCATCGTCTTTCAGCCTCCATCTGTTTTATCTGCTGTTTTGGCGCGAACATTCATCCTTAGTTACCAAAGTTTGATCGCACAAATCTCGACAAGTATATAAAGCAGCGCTGTCAAAATTGGCATACGAACTTATTGTTACTATATCTTTCAACAGACCAAAAACTGTTAAGATCGGAGAAGTTGACTTCAGCCTCCAGTACCACCTTAAGTGTTCTTTCAAATAAGACAAACTTAATTTTCGTGAATTGAATGTGGATCAAACGAACGCAAAACTTACAGAAACTTATAGCTCTTCGGTAACTCGACTCGTTTCTAGTAAGCACGGTTGGCGTCTTTAGGTCGTTTCCGTTGTACTTTCAAACGCTTGTCCCCAATCTGGAATCCATTCATGGCTTGAATTGCCATGACAGCTGACGGTGGACTGTCGTAACTCACAAACCCTGAAGGAAAAGCAAAGAAAGAGAATTACAACGCAACCGCTTTGGGTAGATCAATAGGTAGATTGGTGAGTAGATCAGTAGGTAGGTGGGTGAGTAGATCAGTAGGTAGGTGGCTGAGTAGATCAGTAGGTAGGTTGGTGAGTAGATCAGTAGGTAGGTGGGTGAGTAGATCAGTACGTAGGTGGCTGAGTAGATCAGTAGGTAGCTAGGTGAGTAGATCAGTAGGTAGGTGGGAGAGAAGATCAGTAGGTAGGTGGGTGAGTAGATCAGTAGGTAGGTACAATCTTGGACAATAATGTTGTAACACCACCTCCCCCCGATTCAATGTTGACCGAAATGAAACAATGTTGGAATGGAGTTTCATATAACAACATTGAATCGGGGGGAGGGGTTGACTGTTACAACTATTATTGTCCAAGATTGTCTAAGACCCAATTTTCCTAATTTTGATAAAACAACTAGTTTTTTTATGTTACGGTAGTGATACAGCATTAAAAGATTAGTTTGCATCAAATTTTCAATATCGAGTATTAAATACCCTCCGTAGTTTGGACATCCAAATTATAAATAACATAATCTCTTCCATGGGCAAAAGAATAACAAATATCAGGGAAAGGAAAGGCCAGAGATTGAAGTATTGACATGTAGAGTAACACTAAGACGATTGGACATTAAACTATATCTTAAAATTATGTCGGTATTCATTGTGTTTTTATAATTTATATAATAAATAGTTATCTGAACCATTCACCAACGGTCTACCACGGTCTACCACGGTCTACCACTACAATATAACAAAATTAATATACATGTAAATCCCTTTGAAACCCATGGTAGACCGTGGTAGACCGTGGTAGACCGTTGCATAAGGCGGTATATAGTTGCGCAGGAAATTAAACCAACTACTTATGAATAAATGTGGCTTTACAAGCATTCTATAAAAGAGGCTTAAGCTTTACACTTATTTATTGAATGATTTCAACCTCTTCCAGATTTCGCTTCGTCTAAACCGCGTGCGGCAATAGGATAATTTCTCAAATTTCAACGACAAGGTAGCGGCGGGTCTTCTTAGTTTTTGAAGCTTATTAATCTTAATATAAAAATAGTTATATTCCCATTAACAATTCATTGATAGTATTAGCTGGGGAAATAATATTTAAACTTAAATAAAACGTTCTATTATAACATGTCTATGAAATACACCGTGCGTGCTTAGTTTTCCCCAATCATCACAATGTCAGATATAGATTCAGTAAAGCGGGCTCGGATATCAATCACCCATGCAACGGCTGAAATATGAGCGTCATCTCTAAACAATAGTAATATTATTAATACATCTCTCTTTCAACAGTTATCCTATCCAAGTTACCAACTCTCACACTTTCTCTCGCAATACTAGTGACGCAGATAATATTGAGTGACAAAGAAAGGGCTTCAGGCAGAGAAATATGGCGGAGAAGCGTGCGTAGTAGAGCGCAATCTATACATTTTTAAATGCAAATATCTTTCTACTAATTGCACGAAACAGTCTCAAACTTCACCATTGTTTATTGACTTTAATTTACAAATAGAAATCATATTTTAGCTGTATTTTATACAATATTAAGAAAAATCAGTCAAGGACAATCTTGGACAATAATGTTGTAACACCCCCTCCCCCCGATTCAATGTTGACCGAAATGAAACAATGTTGGAATGGAGTTTCATATAACAACATTGAATCGGGGGGAGGGGTTGACTGTTACAACTATTATTGTCCAAGATTGTCTAAGACCCAATTTTCCTAATTTTGATAAAACAACTAGTTTTTTTATGTTACGGTAGTGATACAGCATTAAAAGATTAGTTTGCATCAAATTTTCAATATCGAGTATTAAATACCCTCCGTAGTTTGGACATCCAAATTATAAATAACATAATCTCTTCCATGGGCAAAAGAATAACAAATATTAGGGAAAGGAAAGGCCAGAGATTGAAGTATTGACATGTAGAGTAACACTAAGACGATTGGACATTAAACTATATCTTAAAATTATGTCGGTATTCATTGTGTTTTTATAATTTATATAATAAATAGTTATCTGAACCATTCACCAACGGTCTACCACGGTCTACCACTACAATATAACAAAATTAATATACATGTAAATCCCTTTGAAACCCATGGTAGACCGTGGTAGACCGTGGTAGACCGTTGCATAAGGCGGTATATAGTTGCGCAGGAAATTAAACCAACTACTTATGAATAAATGTGGCTTTACAAGCATTCTATAAAAGAGGCTTAAGCTTTACACTTATTTATTGAATGATTTCAACCTCTTCCAGATTTCGCTTCGTCTAAACCGCGTGCGGCAATAGGATAATTTCTCAAATTTCAACGACAAGGTAGCGGCGGGTCTTCTTAGTTTTTGAAGCTTATTAATCTTAATATAAAAATAGTTATATTCCCATTAACAATTCATTGATAGTATTAGCTGGGGAAATAATATTTAAACTTAAATAAAACGTTCTATTATGACATGTCTATGAAATACACCGTGCGTGCTTAGTTTTCCCCAATCATCACAATGTCAGATATAGATTCAGTAAAGCGGGCTCGGATATCAATCACCCAACGGCGGAAATATGAGCGTCATCTCTAAACAATAGTAATATTATTAATACATCTCTCTTTCAACAGTTATCCTATCCAAGTTACCAACTCTCACACTTTCTCTCGCAATACTAGTGACGCAGATAATATTGAGTGACAAAGAAAGGGCTTCAGGCAGAGAAATATGGCGGAGAAGCGTGCGTAGTAGAGCGCAATCTATACATTTTTAAATGCAAATATCTTTCTACTAATTGCACGAAACAGTCTCAAACTTCACCATTGTTTATTGACTTTAATTTACAAATAGAAATCATATTTTAGCTGTATTTTTTACAATATTAAGAAAAATCAGTCAAGGACTGTCAAAGACCCAATTTTCCTAATTTTGATAAAACAACTAGTTTTTTTATGTTACGGTAGTGATACAGCGTTAAAAGATTAGTTTGCATCAAATTTTCAATATCGAGTATTAAATACCCTCCGTAGTTTGGACATCCAAATTATAAATAACATAATCTCTTCCATGGGCAAAAGAATAACAAATATTAGGGAAAGGAAAGGCCAGAGATTGAAGTATTGACATGTAGAGTAACACTAAGACGATTGGACATTAAACTATATCTTAAAATTATGTCGGTACTCATTGTGTTTTTATAATTTATATAATAAATAGTTATCTGAACCATTCACCAACGGTCTACCACGGTCTACCACGGTCTACCACTACAATATAACAAAATTAATATACATGTAAATCCCTTTGAAACCCATGGTAGACCGTGGTAGACCGTGGTAGACCGTTGCATAAAGCGGTATATAGTTGCGCAGGAAATTAAACCAACTACTTATGAATAAATGTGGCTTTACAAGCATTCTATAAAAGAGGCTTAAGCTTTACACTTATTTATTGAATGATTTCAACCTCTTCCAGATTTCGCTTCGTCTAAACCGCGTGCGGCAATAGGATAATTTCTCAAATTTCAACGACAAGGTAGCGGCGGGTCTTCTTAGTTTTTGAAGCTTATTAATCTTAATATAAAAATAGTTATATTCCCATTAACAATTCATTGATAGTATTAGCTGGGGAAATAATATTTAAACTTAAATAAAACGTTCTATTATGACATGTCTATGAAATACACCGTGCGTGCTTAGTTTTCCCCAATCATCACAATGTCAGATATAGATTCAGTAAAGCGGGCTCGCATATCAATCACCCAACGGCTGAAATATGAGCGTCATCTCTAAACAATAGTAATATTATTAATACATCTCTCTTTCAACAGTTATCATATCCAAGTTACCAACTCTCACACTTTCTCTCGCAATACTAGTGACGCAGATAATATTGAGTGACAAAGAAAGGGCTTCAGGCAGAGAAATATGGCGGAGAAGCGTGCGTAGTAGAGCGCAATCTATACATTTTTAAATGCAAATATCTTTCTACTAATTGCACGAAACAGTCTCAAACTTCACCATTGTTTATTGACTTTAATTTACAAATAGAAATCATATTTTAGCTGTATTTTATACAATATTAAGAAAAATCAGTCAAGGACAATCTTGGACAATAATGTTGTAACACCCCCTCCCCCCGATTCAATGTTGACCGAAATGAAACAATGTTGGAATGGAGTTTCATATAACAACATTGAATCGGGGGGAGGGGTTGACTGTTACAACTATTATTGTCCAAGATTGTAGGTGGGTGAGTAGATCAGTAGGTAGGTGGGTGAGTAGATCAGTAGGTAGGTGAGTGAGTAGATCAGTAGGTAGGTGGGTGAGTAGATCACTAGGTAGGTAGGTGGGTGAGTAGATCAGTAGGTAGGTGGGTGAGTAGATCAGTAGGTAGGTGAGTGAGTAGATCAGTAGGTAGGTAGGTGAGTAGATCAGTAGGTAGGTGAGTAGATCAGTAGGTAGGTGAGTGAGTAGATCAGTAGGTAGGTGGGTGAGTAGATCAGTAGGTAGGTGAGTGAGTAGATCAGTAGGTAGGTGAGTGAGTAGATCAGTAGGTAGGTGGCTGAGTAGATCAGTAGGTATGTAGGTGAGTAGATCAGTAGGTAGGTGGGTGAGTAGATCCGTAGGTAGGTGGGTGAGTAGATCAGTAGGTAGGTGGGTGAGTAGATCCGTAGGTAGGTGGGTGAGTAGATCAGTAGGTAGGTGGGTGAGTAGACAGGTAGGTGGGTGGCTGAGTAGATCAGTAGGTAGGTAGGTGAGTAGATCAGTAGGTAGGTGGGTGAGTAGATCCGTAGGTAGGTGGGTGAGTAGACAGGTAGGTAGGTGGGTGAGTAGATTGGTAGGTAGGTGGGTTTGTAGATCAGTAGGTAGGTGGGTGAGTAGATCGGTAGGTAGGTGGGTGAGTAAATCAGTAGGTAGGTGAGTGAGTAGATCAGTAGGTAGGTAGGTAGGTGAGTTAAGATTAGTAGGTATGTGGGTGAGTAGATCAGTAGGTAGATAGGTGAGTAGATCAGTAGGTAGGTGGGTGAGTGAGTAGATCAGTAGGTAGGTGAGTGAGTAGATCAGTAGGTAGGTGAGTGAGTAGATCAGTAGGTAGGTGAGTGAGTAGATCAGTAGGCAGGTGGGTGAGTAGATCAGTAGGTAGGTGGGTGAGTAGATCAGTAGGTATGTAGGTGAGTAGATCAGTAGGTAGGTGGGTGAGTAGATCAGTAGGTAGGTGGTTGAGTAGATCAGTAGGTAGGTGGGTGAGTAGATCAGCAGGTAGGTGGTTGAGTAGATCAGTAGGTAGGTGGGTGAGTAGATCAGTAGGTAGGTGAGTAAGTAGATCAGTAGGTAGGTGGTTGAGTAGATCAGTAGGTAGGTGGGTGAGTAGATCAGTAGGTAGGTAGGTGAGTAGATCAGTAGGTAGGTAGGTGAGTAGATCAGTAGGTAGGTGGGCGAGTAGATCAGTAGGTAGGTGGGTGAGTAGATCAGTAGGTAGGTGAGTGAGTAGATCAGTAGGTAGGTGAGTGAGTAGATCAGTAGGTAGGTGAGTGAGTAGATCAGTAGGTAGGTGGTTGAGTAGATCAGTAGGTAGGTGGGTGAGTAGATCAGTAGGTAGGTAGGTGAGTAGATCAGTAGGTAGGTGAGTGAGTAGATCAGTAGGTAGGTAGGTAGGTGAGTAGATCAGTAGGTAGGTGCGTGAGTAGATCAGTAGGTAGGTAGGTGAGTAGATCAGTAGGTAGGTGGGTGAGTGAGTGAGTAGATCAGTAGGTAGGTAGGTGAGTAGATCAGTAGGTAGGTAGGTGAGTGAGTAGATCAGTAGGTAGGTGAGTGAGTAGATCAGTATGTAGGTGAGTGAGTAGATCAGTAGGTAGGTAGGTGAGTGGATCAGTAGGTAGGCGGGTGAGTAGATCAGTAGGTAGGTGGGCGAGTAGATCAGTAGGTAGGTGGGTGAGTAGATCAGTAGGTAGGTGAGTGAGTAGATCAGTAGGTAGGTGAGTGAGTAGATCAGTAGGTAGGTGAGTGAGTAGATCAGTAGGTAGGTACGTGAGTGGATCAGTAGGTAGGCGGGTGAGTAGATCAGTAGGTAGGTGGGCGAGTAGATCAGTAGGTAGGTGAGTGAGTAGATCAGTAGGTAGGTGAGTGAGTAGATCAGTAGGTAGGTGGGTGAGTAGATCACTAGGTAGGTAGGTGGGTGAGTAGATCAGTAGGTAGGTGGGTGAGTAGATCAGTAGGTAGGTGAGTGAGTAGATCAGTAGGTAGGTAGGTGAGTAGATCAGTAGGTAGGTGAGTAGATCAGTAGGTAGGTGAGTGAGTAGATCAGTAGGTAGGTGGGTGAGTAGATCAGTAGGTAGGTGAGTGAGTAGATCAGTAGGTAGGTGAGTGAGTAGATCAGTAGGTAGGTGGCTGAGTAGATCAGTAGGTATGTAGGTGAGTAGATCAGTAGGTAGGTGGGTGAGTAGATCCGTAGGTAGGTGGGTGAGTAGATCAGTAGGTAGGTGGGTGAGTAGATCCGTAGGTAGGTGGGTGAGTAGATCAGTAGGTAGGTGGGTGAGTAGACAGGTAGGTGGGTGGCTGAGTAGATCAGTAGGTAGGTAGGTGAGTAGATCAGTAGGTAGGTGGGTGAGTAGATCCGTAGGTAGGTGGGTGAGTAGACAGGTAGGTAGGTGGGTGAGTAGATTGGTAGGTAGGTGGGTTTGTAGATCAGTAGGTAGGTGGGTGAGTAGATCGGTAGGTAGGTGGGTGAGTAGCTCAGTAGGTAGGTGGGTGAGTAGATCAGTAGGTAGGTAGGTGAGTTGGACCACTCCGTCACTCGAATGCAAGGGGGTGAGTGGTAAACTTGTAAAGGACGTTTTCAACAATAACAAGTATGAAAGGACCCTCTGGCACCGTGTATGGTCACACTCATCCCGTGGAAGGAAGGAAGGAAGGAAGGAAGGAAGCAAGGAAGGAAGGAAGGAAGGAAGGAAGGAAGGAAGGAAGGAAGGAAGGAAGGAAGGAAGGAAGGAAGGAAGAAGAAAGGAAAGGAAGGAAAGGAAGGAAAGGAAGGAAAGGAAGGAAAGGAAGGAAAGGAAGGAAAGGAAGGAAAGGAAGGAAAGGAAGGAAAGGAAGGAAAGGAAGGAAAGGAAGGAAAGGAAGGAAAGGAAGGAAAGGAAGGAAAGGAAGGAAAGGAAGGAAAGGAAGGAAAGGAAGGAAAGGAAGGAAAGGAAGGAAAGGAAGGAAAGGAAGGAAAGGAAGGAAAGGAAGGAAAGGAAGGAAAGGAAGGAAAGGAAGGAAAGGAAGGAAAGGAAGGAAAGGAAGGAAAGGAAGGAAAGGAAGGAAAGGAAGGAAAGGAAGGAAAGGAAGGAAAGGAAGGAAAGGAAGGAAAGGAAGGAAAGGAAGGAAAGGAAGGAAAGGAAGGAAGGGAAGGAAAGGAAGGGAAGGAAAGGAAGGAAAGGAAGGAATGGAAGGGAAGGAAGGGAAGGAAGAAAGGAAGGAAGGAAGAAAGGAAGGAAGGAAGGAAGGAAGAAAGAAAGGAAGGAAGCAAGGAAGGAAAGGAAGGAAGGAAGGAAAGGAAGGAAGGAAGAAGGAAGGAAGGAAGCAAGGAAGGAAGGAAGGAAGGAAGGAAAGGAAGGAAAGGAAGGAAAGGAAGGAAAGGAAGGAAGGGAAGGAAAGGAAGGAAAGGAAGGAAGGAAAGGAAGGAAAGGAAGGGAAGGAAAGGAAGAAAGGAAGAAAGGAAGGAAGGAAGGAAGGAAGGAAGGAAGGAAGGAAGGAAGGAAGGAAGGAAGGAAGGAAGGAAGGAAGAAGGAAGGAAGGAAGGAAGGAAGGAAGGAAGGAAGGAAGGAAGGAAGGAAGGAAGGAAGGAAGGAAGGAAGGAAGGAAGGAAGGAAGGAAGGAAGGAAGGAAGGAAAGGAAGGAAAGGAAGGAAAGGAAGGAAAGGAAGGAAAGGAAGGAAAGGAAGGAAGGGAAGGAAAGGAAGGGAAGGAAAGGAAGGAAAGGAAAGGAAGGAAAGGAAGGAAAGGAAGGAAAGGAAGGAAGGAAGGAAGGAAGGAAGGAAGGAAGGAAGGAAGGAAGGAAGGAAGGAAGGAAGGAAGGAAGGAAGGAAGGAAGAAAGGAAGGAAGCAAGGAAAGGAAGGAAGGAAAGGAAGGAAGGAAGAAGGAAGGAAGGAAGCAAGGAAGGAAGGAAAGGAAGGAAAGGAGGGAAAGGAAGGAAAGGAAGGAAGGGAAGGAAAGGAAGGAAAGGAAGAAAGGAAAGGAAGGAAAGGAAGGGAAGGAAAGGAAGAAAGGAAGAAAGGAAGGAAGGAAGGAAGGAAGGAAGGAAGGAAGGAAGGAAGGAAGGAAGGAAGGAAAGAAGGAAGGAAAGAAGGAAGGAAGGAAGGAAGGAAGGAAGGAAGGAAGGAAGGAAGGAAGGAAGGAAGGAAGGAAGGAAGGAAGGAAGGAAGGAAGGAAGGAAGGACGGAAAAAAGTTGTTGCCCATGGAAATGAATAACGAGCGCGAGGTTGGACCACTCCATCACTCGGATGCAAGGGGGTGAGTGGTAAACTTGTAAAGGACGTCTAACAAGTGCAATCATCAGTGTGAAAAGAACCCCTGGCACCGTGCATGGTCACACGCATCCCGTGGTAGGGCTAGGGTATGTAACCAGTACCGACCATGAAAATTTTTGTTTGCTGTCTGTGGTCCCAGAAAGAAATTAACTTTCTCCACCCCTATGCACACCTTACCATAAGTGTTGAGACCACCCATTAAAGGTGCGACACCAGCTGAAGATGCAATGTTGCTGGTAGCTGTATATGTCATCCCCGAGGGAGTTGACGTCAGAGCGGGACTATTAAGGATCTGATTGGTCACTTGCTGTACTTGGCTTTGTTGCTGCTGTTGCTGTTGTTGTTGGTTGGCAATGGCTGCCGCAGCTACAAGGGAACCAAAAGCTCCAGGGGATCAAACCTACAAAAAGGAGTGAAAATGCAAGTTTCAGAAAATATTAATTGGCCATTAAGCAATTTCTCTAAAGCTTCCCATTGTAAGTCTTTAGACAATCAATCTTAAACGTTTCTACAATGCGATTGCATGCCTCACTCGTCAGCACTCTATTGATCGCCATTTTGAACTGATGCGGTAATTCATGCAATAATATACACTTGTTTCTCGCGCCGAGGGAAACATCAAGTTTTAGGGACCCGAATGCTTCAATGTCACCCAAGAGCTTTAGCCCAAGGGTGACATTGAAGCCTGAGGGACCGTAAAACTTGATGTTTCCTGAGGCAAAAGTCAACAAGCATTTTGTTATATACCAAAGACTTTTAAAATACAAAATACCAAGTTGACTCGAAACTTGCAAAAGGCAAAAAGACTTACCAAAACGCTTTGACTTTGTCTTTGTAATTTCAATTCAACTAAACAAATACACCAGACTTAACAAGTACAAAGAACAGCTTTAAATTTATCCAGGTTTTCTTCAGACCTTCTTTGAAGATATATAGATATTCTTTCCTTTGGAAAATGGACTATTTCGTACCAAACAAGCTCGAAACAGCTCTTGTTTTCAAAATGTTCCGAAAAGTTCAAGGTTCTTGATCTGATGCAATAATCATTGTGTATTAACGTGAACAACGCATGATTAAAGCTGATGTCAAAGGGAAAATTTGCACTGTTTCCTTCTTCGTTGTTGACGTCAGAGGGAAACAGTACAATGTTTCCCTCGGTAGAAAGAAACATTGAGTTTGTTGAACAACACGTGACCATGATTTGACCAATAGGATTTCATCTTTGGCAAACGAAAGTCTTTGCTATATAACAATCCCAATAATAAATGCCTGCTGAAAACGTTTGTGATAGGTGCAAAACGCGCTTCATCAGAGTAAAGAGTAGAGTGTTGTGTAGACAGTGTTTTAGATAGAGCAAAGTGAAAAGATGAAAAACTGCCAATATTTAGTTGTTATAACAAAATACTGATGTTTTGATATGTAATCTGAAATACTCAACATGTTTTCAGAATACAGTCTGTTAAATTAGTTGTATCAAAAATTTTTAATTCCAAACTAATCATTTATACCTTGAATATTATTTTCCAGCATTAACAACAAAATACTATTAAATAAATAAATATATTCTCACATAATTGCATGGTCTCATGTGATCTGTAAGATTCCTTGCATCCAAGATGATGGCCATTATGGCCATTATGCCATTAATTATATTTCTAAAATACAAAAAAAGAAAAAACATTTTAATAAACTTGAAAAGTTATAGTTCAGACATTAGCCAGTCATTTTTCCACGTAAGGCCACACTAATTTTCACAAAATGCTTGCATGTGCAAAATGATGGTCAAAATTTGACTCCTAATTCAGGGGTGTAGGAAGTTTGATAAACTTAGGGGGGCCAACTCCCACGAGGCGCCACCATGGTTGGCACTGAGCAGTAAAATTTTGAAAATTTGTCTCTAGATCGTGAGAAATGGCATTTAATTCAGAGTCTCCTCCACCTCTTTCGTTAGGGCCTTTCATTAATTGTTTCATTATAATTTGTGAGTCTCTTGCTATCCGTGAGTCAGGATGGATTATTATTACTAATTGGCTGATCAGCGCAATTGAAGTCCCACTTATAATGCAATTTTTTTAAATTCAATTATTTTGGGGGGGGCCGAAAGCTATTCCAGCCCCCCTTTATAAAATATTGGGTCCTACTTTAAGTGATGGAGGCTTGTGGGGCATACAATATTTGTAAGAAATTTTGTGGCTGTAATGGTAAAATATGCTTTGCAACCCCAGTAAAGGTAATTTATTATTTGGCACAAGTTACTTCCGTTGAAATCGTGTGTTCTCGTTGGCTGAGATGTGTCACGTGCCAGTCGATTATTTTCCGTAATCCACTGGTCGATTACGGATATTGTGTAGTTCCAGAAAATATCCATACCCCCCCCACGGAAGAGACCGGAAATTCCAGAGGGTAGGGGGGGTCTTTGTGTCTAGATTTCCGACGGGGTGGGGGTAGACCAAAGCCTTGATATTTCCAGAGGGTATTCAAAGACAAAATATACATGTAAACTTACTAGACTGCCTGATTGTGTCTTGAATAAAATTCAAATAAATTACCTCAAAACCTTTAGTTTTTCAATTTGTATACTTCAAAAGCCTCCTTGTGAACTACTAAGACGAAGCTATAACAAATTCCCATGGCTTTTTATTATTTTTAATTAAGAATTATTTTTCTTTTCTTAACAAGAACAAAATAGAAACTGTCAACTGAACATAATTTGTTCAAATATATTTGTGTTCAACTCAGTTTATATTGTTTGCTAGCCTGCGTGCAGACGCTAATTGTTTGCAAGCTCATTGGAATCGGATTCTCCAGGCTCACTGTCATAATGGTCTGTGTCATAATCACCTTCAGGGCGTGTGTCATAATCACCTTCAGGGCGCCTGTCATCGCTCGGTAATTGAGATTGAGCGCTAAGCAGTTTTCGCTTGTTGTCCACAGACTTTCTCAAAGAATCTTCCGCTTTACGTAGTTCAGTCAACTCTTTTTCTAGATCTTTTTCGACATTTTCAATTTTAGTTAGGGCTTCAGTTCGCTCCACTTTGTTTTTGCTGTTAAACAATTCATGTCTGGCGTTGTCGAGCTTCCCTTGTATCTGTGTTAAGGAATTCTTAGCCGCCTCCATTCGCTTGGTGTTTCTCTCTAAGGTTTTCTTCGATTCTGTGAATTTTTTGACCATGTGGTCCGGACATCCAGGGCCCACATCAATTTCGAGTTCTTTTGCTTCGTTTTTGATGTGCGTTGCCTTTTCTATTATCCAGGCAACATTGATTGCTCCTTGTACCTCACCTTGTGTAAATTGTTTGAGAGCTTGGCTGCTGCAAATTTCCTCGGCTTTGTTATTCCAGAAGGCTCGATACAATTTGACCATTCCACTTGCTCCCTGGATTTCTCTATCACTGTAAAGCTTTACCTTTCTTGCCCTTGCAGCGGAGTAAGGCTGTCGTGGCGTTTTCGACGACGGTACACTAGAAAATTCCGTGATAGTGGGCTGACGCGAAATTTTTGCGACTTTAACTGGCGGTTCTGAAACTTCTTGGGCTTTCTCTGTATCTATTTTGAGATTAGGCACTTCGACGACGTCGTCCTTCTTTTCAGAAACTAAGAACAAAGCAGGTTCTTCTGCGCCGTCTATACACTGCGATAATCTAACCACAGCTTCTTGTTTGATTCCAATTGTCACCTTTTCCTTGCGAACTAATCGTGTAAACTTATAGTCAAAGTTTAGGATGTCACCAACTTGTTCAGTCAAAACGTCATGCCGGAATTTGTCAAGCGTAACGTTTGTGTTTTCAAAAATAACTGAGCAAAATACAATGTCGTTCACATAAATTAAAAGGTCGGCCATGGCAGTATTATTTGAAACTAAAAGCCCTTCAATCACCAACGGCAACGAATGTTGATTTACATAAACAATGGCACCTTCATTGGCTGTCAAGCTTTCATTTCCGCTACATCATGAGTTTTACAGTTTATTTATATCATTGACATAATTTTTATTTTCAACGCGCGGTCGCGGTTCCAAGTTTCGAATTACATTCCAAATTTGGAAGTTGGCTATTTGGTTAGTAGCAGCGTGAATATTTCTATTGTATCCTTATAGTTATATACGTGTAATCAAGAACATGATAAGTAATATCAATAACGGAATTTATATGGCGAAACGGAGTCTCACATTGTTGTGTAACAATCGCAATGATTTTCATCGTCACTGCACTATTGCCCAACATTTAGAGCGTGAACTTGGCTTTCCCGCCACTTGGAGCATCCAAGAGTCAAATTTCTTGACATATTTTAAGCCAAGGCAAGTAGATGAAATCTCTCGACGTATTATTCCTAGTGTATTTACACCACGGAACTACATTCCAATTCGTACCACTGGAGATGGAAATTGTCTGTTCAACTCCGCTAGCCTATTGATATGCCATAATGAAAGCTTGGCCAGTGAACTTAGACTTCGCACGTGTTTTGAACTCGCACTTAACCGAGAATATTACAAGCAGCATCCGGTTATAAAAAATGCACAGATTCCGTATCATTCAAAAAAGGATGGACCTTGCACTATGTCCGTACCGACGGTATTTGACATAGCCTGCTTTGGAGCTGATTCATCGAAGGTGCGTGAAAAACAAGGTTTCGAGGCTGCACTTGATCACGAAATAATGAGAACCTCTATTGATTGTTCTTACAGCGGAACCTTGCAGATCATGGGACTCGCAAGCGTTCTTGGTGTTCCCTTGGAGACCGTTTACCCTGAGCAGGACAATACATTTTTACCTATCTATCAAAATACGTTTCATCCTAGAAAGGCACTTGGCAATATAGTGGTTCGAATAATGTGGACAAATACAAACGGGTGGCCTGACAAATCAAAAGAGTTTGTAGTTAATCATTTTGTCCCGCTATTGCAGGAAAACCATGGTGAATCTACTTCTTTGAATAACCTGTGTGGAGCCAAGCTTGAAGATGGGTGGCAACTAGTGACTAATAGAAAGAAAGGTAAGTCAAAGACACGAAAACGAAAGGTGGAACAAAAGTGGAATAACGATGTTGACAAAAAAAGGTGCACCAACATATCACACGTGGAGCAAAGGCAAAGGAAATTGGAACATTGTCATGAAGACAAATTCAAGGAGAACGCAAAACGAGAAGAACTTCACGCTAAGAACAGCGGAAAACGAAAACAAGATAGTGTCAAAAGTCAGCAGGATCGAGCTGAAGATAAACAGAAAGTTTATGCTGGAAAAGCCCTTCATGAAAAGGAAAAAGCTAAAGATCGAGCGACTGGAAAAATTAGTGAAAAGAAATCCTTGAGTGTTACCAAACAAAGCGGCGACTTTTCCAAGAAAAGGCTGAAAGTACAACATCGGGAAAATCGCGAAGATTGGGCAAAGCAAAAAAATTGCGACGTGAAAGATCGATATGAAGAGAAACAGAAGGACTGTGGAAATGAAGCGCTGACCAAAACTGACAAAACGGAAGAAACCGAAGAACAACTTAAACCAAAAGAGTACCAAAAGGATAAAAATGAACATATGTTAAGCAATGGAGATGTGCAAGATGAAACGACTGACAACAAAAAAGGTAGGGGGCTATTGTTTTTTGGGGAAAATCAAATGAAAACTAAAACAGATGAAATAAGGGAAATCAAAACAACATCAGTGAGTGAAATCAATTGTGATGTTATAAACAAACTATCAAAAAATGAGGAATGCACACAGTATTTAAAAAGTCGTACAGCATTACCATTTCCTGGTGCCTCCCAACGTTTTTATGCGAGACAGTACGTAAAAGCCACAAAAAACATCAAAAGAGAAAGTCGTCGCATGGGAAACCCAGTATTACGCAATGGAAATGACATTATTGGCATGCAGAGAAGCAAAGTGGAGGGAAATCTGAACCAAAACAAAGAAAGTATTGAGAAACAAATTGAAGAATGCAAATATGAAACGAAACGCGCGCAGCTTCTTGGTATAGCTGAGGTTGCTAAAGAGTTGAAGAAAGTCGTCTTAATGAAAACATCAAGAGCTTTGGAAATATATAAAACGACAAAAGTCAAATTCACAAAAGCGAATGTACAGATATCCTCAACTTGCTTCCGTGCAGTCGATACTTATGAAATGCTTTCAAAGTACTTGAACGTTGCCCAGATATACATTGACCAACAAGCATTTATTGTGGAATCAAGTGGTACAGACATTAACAAAGTTGTCGATTCTATCAGTAGAATGTTAGAAAATCGAAGAACTGGTAGTACAAATGTAAATCAGACAGTGCAATCGTGTCTGAAGGATAGTTTTAAGGATGTCCTATGTTATTTAGACACAAAGAGAGATCGAGATGTACTGGAAGCCATTGTTTCAAAGGTAACTAGCTTAAACACCGTTGTGTCGTTAAAGGGAACCAAGTTCAAGGGCAGTGTTCGTGGGCATCTGGCGACTTTCCATACCAATCTTGATAAATATAAAGATATTAAACAGAAAGCCCAGACTGTACGAAGTGACGTGACTGTCCCCCAGCAACATGCGCATGTTTTACAGAAAACAAGTAAGCTGAAGGAAGACAGTATTCAAATAATAGCAAAAGGCAGAGGGAGAACGTTGAAGTGTGAAGAGTTTCCAGAACTATCAAAGTACATAGAATTTGCATTCGGTGAGGGTGACAGGGTGCTGCGTGGAGGGGGAGGCCTTCAAGCGGATCCGCGACTGTTGGATACAAAATTGTTTAAAGCTGCTGACAACGCTACAGTCATGCGCCATGTTAAAGACTTATTAGCTACAGTTAAGCCAAATTTTCAAATTTCGACTTCGTGTTTGTATACCTACACAATGAATTATCGAAAAGGAACGGAGCAAGCTAAACGCCATCATCATGGAAAGGACATAAATGCAAATGTATCGCTTCACTCTCCCCCGAATACATCTGAGCATATATATCCAATAAATGCTCACTGGTCTTCTTCACATGTGAACTATCTTGTTGATTCTGCATCAGAAAATCCAACTGGTTTCCTTTTGGATTCAAAAGATGCCAAGTGCACTGTATGTGGAGATATAGCTCCTGTTTTGAAACCAGGCCGTAGCTGGCGAAATTTTGAAACACCTGATCATACGTTTGATCAATCCCGCAAGAACGCTGTAACACCAATGACCCATCTTTTTATGGAAACTAAGAATGGACCCCAACTGGAAAATGCTGAGCTTCTTATCCCAGAAACAGACGTTGTACTAAATGTAACCAGAACTGGCAAGGCTATCACACTAATTAACTTATCACTCACCGAACCAGAAACTGTTTTCCATGTATTCAATGAAATATTTTATTTGATGAGCTTGCCAAGTTTAGATGAATTTTTTAGAAACCAAGAAACCGGAATGTTGAAAGAAATTTTAGGTTTTATAGTTGATAATGGCCCATCAGAAGCCCCAAGTAGTTTTCTTGTCCAAATGTTACTCGTTCGCCTACTAAAATTTCTTGATCTAGACAAAGTTACTCAACGATCTTTCGCAGAGTACTTAAGCAAAAGAAATTTTGTGGAACGCGTTCATACCATTGAAAACAAGGTATTATCAGACCATGGTCCATTTTCTTCAAAGGCGATTCACAAGGTAGTATTGCCGGGCAGCAAAGAACATACAGAAAACATGGAGCATATGGCAGAAGAAGTGGTAAAGTGCATTGCTACTGGAATATTTAACAAAGAACGCATTAAGTGCTTCAGAGGGATTGGTAGCAGAGATAATTTTATCTTCTGTGATGAAGAACAGCTCAAGACCTTTATGCTGCTCTCTGATGAAAAAAAGAAGAACGATTGCACTGTTTACCGACCGGTTACAAACAAGATTTTGTCATACCTTGAAAATGTATGGTTGATCAAAAAAGATTTCAAAAGCACTTATGGGGAGGATTACCGTGCATTGACATCGACTGAAACTGCTTGCTTGGATAAATATAGTACATCAGTATACCGTGAGAATGAAATGGAATGGAAAGGAGAAACACCTCTTGAAAGATTTGATCGACAGCCACTACCAGATTATAAACGTTGGAAAAGTCATGGCGATTTGCATTACATGAGCTATGAAGCCAGGAAAATCTTCCGCGTAGGGCCATGGGATAAGTCACCTGGAATTTTTCTACCAGGAAACGTTCTTGACACATGTTTTAAAGCAATCCCATCTCCCTCAGCGAAGGTGATGGAATCTATAGCTTTTCTCGCCTGGGTATCCACAAAAGAAGCAACTGAATACTTCACAAATGCACGACAAAAACTTCGAGACCAAAAAGAAGAGGACATCAGAAGGGAATCATGGAAAAGGCATGCATTGTACAAGGAAAACAAAGATAAATTAGCAAACATGTGTATTCAAGCGGGCTTAAGTTCTCTTGGTAACAAGCATGACCTTGTTCGCCGTATTGTGGAAAACAATGATGCAAAAACTTCTCACACAATTTTAACAGAAACTGATCTCTATGATGGGAATTTGTCCTCAGTGGCTAATTCTACTGGAGGTCTTATGAAAGCATCAGTTGCGTACTTGAGGGTTATATTGAGAACTCACAATGTTTTAGAAGTTGGAACAAAAGAGGAACTGATAACCAGAGTAGGACTGTTAAAAGCAGGCTATCCCGAAGCAGCATTTTCAAGAGAACGGCTCCGTATTTTGCACATAATTGCTGTGGCAAAAGAAATAGCTAATAACCAAGAGGAAGATCTGGGATCCTCTATTCGCAGAACGAGGACATTTGCCCACGGTAAAGACGAGACACTGACAACTAGAAATATGTGTCTGAAAAGCATTCTGACAAAAGCAACTCCAACCACGATAGATACCAGCAGTACCAAGCAAAATGTGAATACATGTCTGGCACCCTTGGAATGTAATATTGCACAGCAAGAAGAAATGGCCCGAGCCAAGATTGATGAGCTAGAAAAAGAAACCAAGGACCCCAGCACAAAACAAACGCGACCAAAAAAGAAAGACAAAGGCATTCCTGGTAGTAACAACGAAAATATCAGACGTTCAAAGAGAAAACAGAAATTATGTACCAAACCCAAAGAGGAAACATTTACAACTAACACAAATATTGCCAATTATGTAGGTGAGAAGGTAGAAATCCTATGGAACATAAAGGATCTTCAGGGAACAAATTGGCAACCGGGGTGGTATCGTGGTGAGATACAACAATACGACGAAGACAGTGACACTCTCTACATCTGGTACGCTGTAGACCAAGCCGTTTATCGTCTGGATGCTAGCAGTGCTATAGCAGATGAAATCATTCGCCCATTTGTAAGTGAAAGCTGAGGCAAGAACAGATCTAAACCGACAATTTTATCCTTATAAAGAAACATGCACGTTCACCGACTTGATTGTTAACCTCAGAAAACGTCAGTTAGTGTAACTTTTCTCAATATACTGTAGTTGTACAGATAGTGCGGGTGATATAAATGCTTGACTGTACTTGCATAATATTATAAGATTTGTCATAGAATATATAGTTTAAAATAAAGTTAAAAAAACACTAAAATTTTTTTTGGTGTGATATTTAGATCAGTATAACAGTAGTTAAAAACTGGAATTTCCAGAGGGGTAGGGCATAACAGTAGTCAAACACCGGAATTTCCAGAGGGGTGGGGGGGTTAAACTTTAGGGGCAATTTCGGAAAATCCAGAGGGATGGGGGGTCATAAAGGAAATCCCTTCCGTGGGGGGGGTATGGTTATTTTCTGGAACTACACATTGTCAGCCATGTTGTTTGCAACTAAACAACGAAAGAAAACCGCAAGAATTTTGTGAATTCAACAACCTGAGGACTAAATTATGTATGATTGGGACGAGAGCAATCTGGAAGCGAGTTTAGGAGTCCGAAAGCGATGACAACAAAAGCAACAACATTGAAAACGATGAGTTTATGTCACACGCTCGAGGTCACACTAAACTGACTAAAGTACATATCATGACAAGGTATAAATGTAAGGTTTGTTGTTTCAAAATGCCATATAATAAACTTTTTATTAACCTCGCTTGCTCGGTCTTTACAGAGAAATATCAGACCTCGGTCTTTGTGTACAAACCTCGCCCTACGGGCTCGGTCTGTACCAAAAAGACCTCGGTCCGATATTTCTCTGTAAAGACCTCACGTTCGGTTAATAAGAAGTTAATAAACACCTGTTGAAAAATGATGAACTTGAAACACACCCCCCCTCCCTTGTTGAACAGCTCCCACACCACCACAGCTCCGAATACTGTATACATTTTACAAACTTTCTAGTCTGGGTCAGTGACACTCAGTGCAGGGGTGGCACCAGGAGTTCCCCAATAAGGAGAGGAAAGAGGCATTTTCCCCCAGAAAATTTTCAAAATTTGAACATCTAGAATAACTTTTCCCATCTTTTCATTCTTAAACTATCGCAATTTATTTTCAAGGTAATAAATAAAGAAAAATTTGTTTAACACGTAGAAAATGGAATTTTGTGTGTTGTAATTATTACTGTTGGCTTCTACACAATATATACAGTATCCTGTGTTTCTAAACGAGTTTCGTTTCATTATTAAAGCATTAATTACTGACTTGTCTGGCTTACCTGTTAAATAGTTCTTCACCAATTGTTAAAAATACAATTTTTCTTCCATATCATTCCCCGACAAATCTGTAAAACTTTTCCCCGATGAGGTGGCTGGGGTTCCCCAACAGGGGGGTTGTAGCCCCCTCTCCCCCCCCCCCCCCCCCTGACAGCCCTGGCCATGCCCTGGTAGAAATTGTGTTAGAGAATGTTAATTACCTTGATTTGATGAACATAAAGTGCGATATATTGAGATTGTCTTCACTGTTTAGTCAGTAAGAAAACTTCTAAGAGCACTACACAGAGACTGGAACCTTTAAAAAGAAAAAAAAACACATTAATATAACGTAATCTTCTTCTTGCAAGATGCACACGTGCTCTCCAAACACGGCCTTCACAACTCTTGTTTTTAATTCGATATTTAAGAAGTAATTTAGCCTCTTACCTCAAGATATTCGGCGTCTAAATACAATTGAGATATCTTTATTCAAATATCTTTCTAAAATATTTCATTTAGTCGTATTTGGAATGAATCAAATCAAGCTAAACTATACACTATTAAACGATTCGACCGACTCAATAATTGCAACATTGCAGGGGAGAGGATCTGGGGACGAGAATGATTTTGATAGTCATTTAATTCATATGCTCAGCGGTATTCCCTAGAAATTGGTGTAATCAATAATGAATTATGAGTTCGCATATTCGGACAGGTCACCCAAGAATACTGTCTATGACGATCTCTGTGAATATTAGAGTGAGCTATTCTCAAAAACGCGCAGGTAAGAAATGTTCAAATGCACCGTTATTAAAGTGCCCCATACCTGGATAGTTTTTATTGTCTTACTTGGAAGAACTTTTTTTCTTTTTTTTAATAAACATGCATATTTTATTGAAAAGCATTTACCCCAAGAGCAGATCTGCTCATCGAGAAAAACTTTTAAAATTATAAAGTAACTTCTTTGGAAGATTTTCGCTTTGTTTTTGAGATATTTCATTTTGCTTGATATGCCAATGTACGGAATTTACGTCACCATGCATAATGACTTATAGAAGAAGTTTGTGTATATCTCTTTCAGCCAATATTGTCTTTCTTCGAAAAGAATATGCATAGGCGTACGGGCCGGGGGAGCTGGGGGGGGGGGTGGGGGGGGGTGGGGTGGGGGCGGCTGCAGCCCCTCAAGTTAAGGTGGCTCCCTACGGTAATTTCAATAGGGGACTGGTGACTAGAAATAGTATCGCTACTCATGCGTAAATAGCGATCTTGTCGATTCGAAATTCTATGACCGCGTCGTCGACATAGATGTTAGACTTGTAGACGTTTTCTTCCGTGAATTTTGCTAAAATGTTGGAAATAAGTAGTTTATAAAAACTTCTAAAGTATATATATAATTTTAAAAAAATTTCATGAGACAGAACTTTTTTAAATCGATAATTTTTATAGCGAAAAATTTGTCCATACAACCCTCTCTGATTTTGTGCATGGATATTCTCCACAACAGTATCTATCATCTCAGCAATTTATGAAAAATTTCACCGAAGCAAACTGAAGACATGCCGCTTCAATTATGCAATATTTGAGAATATACCAAAGTTCCAACGTCATTACCATGGTAACAGCAAATAATTGAACTTATTGATAAACATTTCATATCTGCGATAGTTCTGCTATAGTAAAGTCTACTTAGTATTTATCTAACAAATGTTTAAACTTGTGAATAGCATTAGATAATGAGTGTATGAAATAGCGCGTATTTAGTGAAACTACAAGGAGCCAAACGAAACATGCGCAGAATGACCCAATCATTCAATATGAGCGCATTCTATTTTTAGAAAAATATTGATGACGTCATTTCGACATGAAGGAAGCGTTTGAGCTGACTAGTATATTAACTGGAGAAATTGATCTATTCGGGCAGAAATCGTCTCGTAATTCGGGCAAAAAACGTCTTGTCACTAATATTTTAACACAGGCATTGACATTAAGGTTCATCCCGAGCCTTGGTTCAGTGTTCACCTGCATGCGTTTGGTACAAACTTTTAAGTATATAATATACTTAAATAATATACTTAAATATGTCTGCTGCCGAGGGAAACAGTTAGTTTTGTTTTCCCGAGAGTCTTGATATTTCCCGAGACGAAGTCGAGGGAAAACAAAACTAACTGCTTCCAGAGGGATCAGACATTAAGTGTTTTGTTATATAGCTCGAGTTTCGCTGAATAATTTCGACGTTTATCAAGGGAAAGTACACAAAAGACAAACGCTAAGACTTACCAAAACATTTCGCCTGGCTCCGTAATTTCACTTCAACCAAACAAATATGAGTCTCAGAACAAAAGAACAGCAATACATTTCTCCCGTTAATCTTCACACATGCTTTGAAGACCCATAAATATTCTTTTTTTCGACCCAAACAAGCTTTTGTTTATAGGATGCCGTGAAGAGTTCAAATTTCTAGCGGCCAACAATTGAAAACTTATTGACCGAGCAAGCAATAAGTTCTCAATTATTGCCCGCTCGGTAGACATTGAAATTTAGCTAAGGTCATGTGACCACAAACCAACCAATGACAACCAATGACAGTCATCGTTGTATCCAGTGAAACTCTAGTTATATAACAATAGTCCTTCTACGACGTCATCGCTTCAGTCTTTTTTGGCTATTGCATGCCTATTCAAATACCAAACCTAGATGCCTCCATCAAAAGAAGCTTCGATTTGATGTGGTCATGCGCAAACTTAATTCTGTTCCACTTTGATTCAAAGTTTAAAACCAACAGGTGCGCACACTAATTTACTCTCTTGATACACTGATGCTCGTGTGGACACAAATACTATCACCTCAAAATGTCTGAAAGGTTTATGACTTAGAAGCTAAAATACTGAAGGGACAAAAAGGGACAAAAGGGACAGAAAATACGTTTTGGAGGTTTCAAAATTCAAAATTTTCTGCCCTACACTTGCCTTGACATGAGGTTCAGATTTCAGAACTCTAAACACCTTTCATTGCTAAGAAAAACAGCCGATTCAGTCCACTGTTAGAACGCAAGCTAGCTTCTCGGTTTTATGTTATTTCTCATTCCATCGTGCTGAGCTAGTGCAAAACCGGCCAACGGAAAACTATTTTTCTATCACCAGCTACTACGCATGTAGAGATCATATAAATACTAGAGGGGGCATTGGTGGAAAAATTTGGTAGCCACATGGGGGCCGCCATTACCTATGATGTTTCAGTCAATTGGTTGGCACATGTACTAGATCCAGTCCCAAAAAAATCCAAGATGGCGGCGTTCAATTGGCTACCAGTGGTTGGCTGAAATTAAGATAGATTGCCCCCTCTAGTATTTATATGATCTCTATGCTACTACGGGCATTGACGAATGTATGGGATCGAGCTTAATTTGAAGGCGGGATCAAGGTGTGCCGACTGTACATTTGCAGACAATGTTTTCTGCAGTTCTCCAACCAATGCAAATATCAGATTTACATCGTTCTGGGTTCTATGGCGTTGACAGTCAATTTATCAATAGCGAAAAAGCAATTTTCGAGAAACTTCATACCAACGGACCCATGCAGGAGAATGACGCGAGGACGTAATTTATTGTCATGTGATGGCATATGACGTCACAGTTTATTTGGGTAAATTCTGCTCAGCCCCACTCACAAAATTTTGCCCGTACGCCTATGAGAATATGCCTTGCTCTTCGACTAGCTTCGTACAATCATTTGTCAATATGGCAAAACACGGACTAAAATTACTTGTTTCCATCGTTCAAACTGACATCTCGTACGTGACGCCAAAAAATTCTGAGCTCTGATTGGCCCTGATTTAATCGTAGCGCCATGGTTAGAGTTACAGGAAAAAGCAAACGCACACATACCGTAGATTACGAAAGTAACGGCGCCCCGAAAGTAACGTTGAACTTGTGACACTATGGGGAAATTGACTTTTTGGGCGAAAAAATTGTCAAAATCCCCTGCAGTAGAATAGCCTTGTTGGTCAAAATACCCCTCCCTCGGTAATATCAAGTGCTAAATAAAATATGTATTAAGATCACTTTATGTGTCAAAAATCCCGTCTCTCGAGCTTGTCAAGAAATTCAAATTTCCCTGTGTTGGGATATGGCGATCAGCCAACATCCTGTGGGTTGCCCCCCCCCCCCTGGGGCTTAACATTGATAGGTGCATAAAAATGGCGTACTACGGTGCTGCCCAGTGAGGTGAGTATTGCGTCCATTTGGATGATGCCGACTGGTTTGGGTCCAGATACTGTACTTGGAAGGGTGACATCCTGGCTCTGTTGGTTCCAGTATATCACTTATGGTGGTCAGCTCAAATACCGCTATTCGCCCCAGGCCCCCACCGGGCTACGGGGTAGGTAAAAAGCACTGATCTCAAATAATAGACTCATTATACTGGATAGAGCATTCGGTGCTCGCTGTGAAGTCGGAATAAATTAGCGGCGGCCATGTAAGGTGGGACCCACTTGGTTTTCATACAGCCACTTTTAATTTCTCCCATAACGACAGATACATGTCACAAAAATTTAGCTGGTTTTCGTTAAAAATCCGATCATTTAAAGTGAAAACCAGAGGCGAAAACTATGATTCAGCAATATTGTGGGTCCCACCGGATATGGCCGCTGCGAGATTTTTAGCCTCACTTCCGACTTCAATTTTTGCCACGCGCGAAACAATAGATGCTCTATCCAGTATAATGAGTCTATTATTTGAGATCAGTGGTAAAAAGGTGAACGAGGATGTTAATGTTTCAGATACATGTTTATCCAACAAAAAAGTAATGTTCGTATAAAAACTAAACAATCAACTTAAAGCCAGTAATACATGTTTTTTCGATTATCGACATTTCTGTCGGATGAAAGCACACGTGTTCGTCTTTAATAATTCAATATTTATATACAACATGTTGTCTCTTTATAAGTTGCCACTATCGCCGCCGACAATTATGTCAAGGTCATCATCGCTGCTGTTGTAAAACATTAAATTACGCCCTCTATACTAAGGACTAATGTAGTAAATAAATAGTTACTTATAAACGGAGACTTTTGATATTTCTTCCTAACACGATCGGAATCACATAGAAAATCGGCCACTTTCATGAGGCATTTCGCAGCCCACGTGCGTGCTGGCTCAAGTGAGTTGTTGGCCGTGTATTGATGACATTCACACGCAAGATCGTTCTTAGCTAATACGGGACGTCAGCCCGTATTTCGCGAGCCTCGTGCGTATTTCAACCATCCATACAGTAGCGGCCCCCCGAAAGTAGAGCTGCTAAATACGAAAGTAACGGGGCCAATCTCGTGACGATAGATACATAACTGTAATGCACGATGCCGGGGATAGTGTTGTTGTTTGTGAGTGTATACATAGTCCCTAGAAATAAATTGTCTGGAAACGCGGCCAAAGTCTTTGTTCTAGGTTTTTGTTCACGTTTGTGCACCTTATTTCACCTTAACGCTTGTTGAACACACTGTATTTTTGGTAGAATGAAACAATCAACCAATAGCAGCGTTGCTTTATAAATATTAATGAACGTAAAACAAAAGACTGTGCACCTTATTTGCCACCCTCAACCTAAATTGTAGCTCATTGTTAACCGCTTTGATGTTCGCCGCGTCTCCAGACAATATAATTCTAGGGACTATGGTGTATAGTTGTGTATGTGCGTGTGAAGAACAAAAGAGCGATAATTGTCAGTTGTTTGCTGTACAAGCTGTGTTAGTTAGTAATACTCCGAAAAACTCTGAGCTCTAAGCGGGACTCGAACCCACAACCTTCTGAATGCTAGCCAGACGCTCCAACCATTGAGCCACTAGAACTCAGATAGGGGAGCAAGGTTAATTAAGGTACTTATACCTTAGACTGTGCCCAGACCTCCAGGAACGAGTCTTAACCGCTCGGTTACAAGTACTTGTTGGTCTACAATGAAGTTGCGTTGTAACAGTAACTTTCCAGTTAAACACTGTTAGTTAGTTTCTAAAACTAACTAAAAGACAGATATTTGGCGACTTTCTGCTTTATTTTAATACTATAAAAAATAAACTAACAAAAAAAACAATATACTGTTTTTAAACTAATTAGTTTCACTGACATTCTGTTTACACCATGATTTTCAATTCAATTAAAAATACTCGACCAAATTTTTAAATAGGGTTTACAAAATTAAGAATTTAAGCCTAGTTCACACTTGTCGTAAGAATCGCAGCAATGTTATCGTGGCCGATGGCATAGAGTGCTGTCAGTCTACTGTGTGATTTGCATATATACAGCAGTCAAGACACAATAGAACAATAGAACAATAGAATAATATTGTATTGTGTCTTGACTGCTGTATATATGCAAATCACGCAGTCTAGACTGGCAGCACTCAATGCCATCGGCCAGCATAACATTGCTGCGATTCTTACGACAAGTGAGACTCCAGGCTTTAGAACTATAGACTAGCGCCTTTGGCGATACAACGACGATTTAAAGATTAAAATTTTCAGAAACATTTCCCTCTTGTGTCAACTCTCGGCTAAGCACTTTCATCTATAAAGCAAATTACAAAGCTTATTTAAGAAATAGAAAATGGCTGTCCGTGTTAATATAGTCTGACGCAAACACGCGACGAGACACGACGGGCATAAATGATGCTGAAAATGCTCACGTTAAACGTGCCTTCATTCAACTTCTCAGGTTTTATTTCAGTAAGTTATTCTCAAATTTTGCACCATAACGGACATCCATAATCCTTCAAATCGTATGTTTTTTGTTTTTCAATTCTTTTTATTTTTCGCGGGAAAGTGACGTCATATGTTTGGCACGAAAATATTCTTTTAATATTTTTGCATATTTGATGGCTGCTTCAAAAAACGTATCTTATGTGAGCTTTAAAACCGAAGCAAAAATTGAAATATCTTCATTCAATCAAAAATTATAACGTTCTGAAATTTGAATTTTAAAATTTCGGCCATTTTGAGCTAATTTTAGAAACAAAATGGCGAAAATTCAAATTTCAAAACGTTGTAACATTTTATTGAATAAAGATATTTCAATTTTCTTTTTGGTTTTAGAGTCCACATAACATGCTGTATTTGAGACAGTCATCAAACATGCAAAAATATTAAAACAAAATTTTCGCGCCAAATATGTGACATCATTTTCCCGCAAAAAATACAAAAATTGGAAAAACAAAAAACATACGATTGGAAGGATTATGGATGTTTGTTATGGTGCAAACTTTGATACTAACTGAAATAAAACCTGAGAAGTTGAATGAAGGCACGTTTAACGTGAGCGTTTTCAGCGTCATTTAGGCACGTCGTGAGAGTGAGTTGGGAGAATTTGAAAGTTTATGTGAACCTGAGCCGTAAAGGCGAGGCTTTACACATTAAGGACTTTCGAATTCTCCCAAACTCACTCCAGCGTTTGCGTCGGGTTTTATAAAATAAGATGTTCTGTACACATACTCTGATTGGCTGGGCTCCGTGCATTTGGAATTAGAGTATGATGATCATGAATGACGTAAAATGGCGTAGGATGGCGTCACCTGGCGGGAAAAGCAAGTGAACTTTCAAAACTATTCCACTTTTTGTTTGTTTTTCCCTTCTTATTTTATAAACTTCTTTCGTGTTCAAATGACGTCAAACGTGCCTTTACAAGAGTACATATGTACGGAGCTTTATGCTTTATTTGTTAAATATAAACACAGGGCATCCATCTTTTATTAAATATAAAGACTAAGAAATGTGCCGTGACGTCACATCCATGTTTGTATATCCTGATTTAAACACGGTAATTCAATTGACCAATCAGAGAGCGCGGCTGAGCCCACAGTCAAGTACTCATATTGAATAGAATACGGTCAGCGGTCGCTACTATGAAAGAAAGACTGATATTTCCGCCATATTTGTTTGGACACATTTTAGACGGAACCTGCAATCGAGTTAAGTAGGTCAGCGGTTCTTACCTGGTTGATGTTGTCCTCCAGTTCCGGAGGGAGGAGGTGGTGGGTAGGAGTTAGGAGCTCCAGGGGTCGCGGTCGTGCCATACCCCGCCATGGGAGGTGGTGTACTGGTGGGGTTAGTGAACTGGGACGAGCCCGGAGGTGGTGGCGTGTTGGTAAAACGACCGTGTGGAGGAGGGGTTACTGGATTGCTCATCCCCATGGAAACTTGTGAAGGAGGTGGTTGTACATTTGGTGTGTTTTCTGAAAGAGAAATTGTATAGGCGTGTTGGTAGGCAATGAGTGGTCAGAGCACTGCACTAGTATCGCAGGGTCGCGGGTACAATTCCTAGCCGGAAGGCCTTGATATTGTATTTTCGCAACTGGTCCCGGTTTGGTCGTATATAATGTATATATTCTTATACAGTCGAGGTTTTCCTTCATCAAAAATCCTGCAACTGATGTAATTTAGCTTCGCAGTTCGCCCTCCATGCCCCACTCTCCCTCGATAACTGAATAACTGAATTGCTTCTATAGTGCTCAGGCCTCGTTCACACTGTACCAGAAACCGTAGAATCTCGAAAGGAGCGCCCCCCCCCCCCCCCCCCGAAAAGTAAGCGGTCCCCCAAAAGTAGCGCCGCCCCCCCGGGGAGTAGCGGCTCACGATCGGAAATGGCGGCTGTCGCGGCTCGCGAAATACGGGCTGACCCGTATTAGTTACGCATGCGTAGAACGAATATCTTGCGTGTAAACATCACTGATCTCAAATAATAGATTCATTATACTGGATAGAGCATCCGGTGCTCGCTGTGAAGTCGGAATAATTTAGTGGCGGCCATTTCAAGTGGGACCCACTTGGTTTTCATACAGCCACTTTTAAGTTCTCCCATAGCGACAGATACATGTTACAAAAATTTAGCTGGTTTTCGTTAAAAATCCGATCATTTAAAGCGAAAACCAGAGGCGAAAACTATGATTCAGCAATATTGTGGGTCCCACCGGATATGGTGGCCGCGAGATTTTTAGCCTCACTTCCGACTTCAATTTTTGCCACGCGCGAAACAATAGATGCTCTATCCAGTATAATGAGTATATTATTTATACACGGCCGACAACTCACTTGAGCCAACACGCACGTGGACTGCGAACTGCCCCATGAAAGTGGCCGATTTTCTATGCGATTTCCGATCGTGCTTTTGAAAAGAGCGCACTTCCCCCTGATACAGTGAATACGATTGCTGATGATAAAATGGTTCGAAAGAAGAAGGAAAAATCAAACCAAAAAATTTATTTCACGTTCATATTAAGAACGTATGTCAAATTAATACATTCTTAATGCGTTACGAACGTTCATATCAGCTTTTGCAAACACTTTTTTTCAACATTTATCATCTCGCCCTTCCAGAAGGTGGCATACGTATTATGTGACGTATTACTTTCACGATATTAAAAACCATAGAAGCTGACTGAAATATAAGGCCAAGTAAAAAATATATATGTTTCTCGTCCGGGTTTCCAGCAAGAAGCAGTGAAGCGGGGTCTTTTCTTGTTTTTGTCAAAGTAATTTTAGGCAAAGGTTCAAAGGCTACACAGTACAGTAATAAAGGGCACAATGAAATATTAATAACAAAAGGCTTTAGTTTAAATACTGTTCATAAATTAATTTGAACAAACGACCGGCTTCAGTATATAAAATTAAAACAAAAAAATTAGCATGTATATACATAATATATTCATCAACATCGATGACGTTTTAATATGGCGGCAGCAAACAGTCACCCGTTGCTCACGTTGTAACCAATAAACTACTGCAATTGTAAAGCATTGTATGCAGTAAGTTACTGGAAATTGTTTAATTGTAAGATGCGCGAATTAACGGATTAAAACTCACTGCGCATCCCACAATCTTCGTCAAGAACTGTTGACCATAAATTAAAAACACTATTAGGGGGGATGGACGGGGAGGAGGCGTCTTAAGAAACCCCCTCCGACACTTTTCAAGTTAGGGTTAGGGTTACCCCCGGGAAATTCACATTTTTGAGATTAGGGTTAGGGGGTTTGGGGGGGGGGAAGGATTTCATTAAAAACCTCTTTATTAAACAATTTCCAGTAACTTACTGGATACAATGCCTTTACAATTGCAGTAGTTTATTGGTTACAACGTGCGGATCGGCTGAAACAGTTCGTAAGTGTTGAAAAATTTGTCAGCGTGTAAGACATTGAATGAGCCCGCGGTCATTTCAAAATGCAATACTTCAAGTAATCAAATTAAAAGTTAAAAAACCTAAAGTTCTACAAGCAAAAAAAAAAAGATAGACAGAAAAAGGAAGCAACTAAGGAAAAGAAAGCGGGCGAAACATGTGGGGTTTTTTTACTTGGCCTAAGTGACTTTCCCGAATACTGTAATCTGAATAACGAAAATATCTTGGTCATCAAACGATCCATCGATCGCCGTACAGTCAGTATAGCCCTTACCGTCATGCTCGGAGGGATTCCCAGTCTCCCAGTTGCTAAACCAATCATTAGCCTGTACTACAAACATCCGAAATACATGTTGTATCGTCACAATCCCGTTTCCTTCATCACGTAGGGTAATTACTGCTTGAAAGCACAATCCACTTGGAAATACAGCTTCAAGTAGAATGAGGCATTGGTTGCCTTCCGTTCTAGAGAAAAAAGACCATTTATTTATTTCACTGCATATATACTACATATCTTGTAACAGAACATTATTTGGATTACTGCTGAAATACCCGTTAAAATCTTAGATTTAACCCTCTCATGTGACAACTTTATCGTGTTGATTTCCAGCCGTTTCCCGGGCCCCGGGTATGCTTACAAAAGTCCCCCCGGAAGAAACGGCTGGCACGTGTTTGTGACGTATATTACAGAAATTAATTTTACGATATCAAAAACCATAGCTGACATCACATCTTGACCATTAACCAATTTCGCTAGAGCTTCCTGTTGTAAATCATTTATGCAAATTCTTACATCTCATCAGGGCGCCCTGATCTCACTTACACAGTACCGCCCCCGCTTTAGAGTTTCAAATAAACTAATTATATAGTCTTTATATAAACACACTTCTACATTTCTTAGTCAAGCCGTAAGGACAGCGCGGAACCTCTATTCAGTGGACAAGCGGACACCACTTATTAGATGGACACTAGCTCAGGTCGCGAAAATTTCCTCTAATATTTACTGTATAACAAACTTCTATTCAACGGACACCTCTATTATGAGAAGACTTTATTTATTGAAGGTAAACATATGACAATATTTAGATAGTAATAACCCAATGGCCTTCCCGCTTGATGGAACAAGTTGAGTTAACTAAGGGATGTTAAATTTGCGCATGGAGGAAAATGAAAAATCCTCGAGGCAACCAACAACTCTATTCACATGAAGCTAAGGTAGTCACCCATCCAAGTACTAACCCCATTCAACTGGGCTGAACTTCAGTGGTAAGAGGCAGAGCGGAAACAGCCGTGACCTCCAATTAACCTCTATGAGGTTTCACTGTACACATAAGATACTTTTAAGCCTCAGACGGCATAATTAACCTATAATTTAAACTCGAAACGTATACCCTAAATGTGTTCGGCTCATAGTTTTATATAGCATATATACTACAAATATATTACATTTTTCCCGAAATGTGTTCGGCTCATAGTTTTATATAGCATATATACTGATAATATATTACATTATGCCCTAAATGTGTTCGACTCATAGAGTTATATAGCATATATACTACTAATATATTACATTATACCCTACTAATATATTACATTATACCCTACTAATATATTACATTATACCCTAAATGTGTTCACCGATCCAAGTACTAAGTACTAACCCCATTCAACCGGGCTTAACTCCGGGGTGCCACTGAGTGAGAGGTAGCGCGCAAACACCCGTGACTTTAATAACCAGTCTTTGAAGCCTCACGCTTTCATCGGTACTCAAAAAATATGTTTAAGCCGCAGACGGCGATAAAACCTATAATACATTTACTAAAAACTAAACTCGAAACCATAACGTATACCATAAATGTTTTCGGCTCATAGTTGTATAATATGGCATACATAGTTGTATATTACATGTTCGGCTCGTAGCATATATCACATCTTGCAGAGTATGACTCGTACAGTACTGAGCTAGTTCTACTGAACTGAAGACCTTCATAGAGCTTGTAATATTTACAACTCTTACCTAAATGTTACGCTGTGTTCCATAATCTATCTTCTTGTGAACTGTACTCAACGAGTTTATTCCTTCTTGTGGCGACGCGAGGATGTTAAATACATTTAATATACGATCATCGTATTACAATGACACAAATGCACCGACAAAGAGAAGTGTTCACACTAAAGAGCGCCCTATCTTTCATTGGCTGTTACTTGTACCAGCATGCAGTCAGTCCAGTCAGTAGTGATCATTATTTACATATTCCATAAGAGCATAAAAGTCCCCAATGTCGCCGTTTCTGTAGAAATACATGCCACTGCCGTCATTTCAAGTCCGAACTCTTGAATAGCATCTGAGTTTTAGAATTAGGACACTGTATACAAGGAGACTTCCTCGCACTTCAGTCAGAACGCGTCATAAACTATGAGCTTTAATACATATTTCAAGTAATAATCCTATACACAAAACGTTTACTAATGCAAGCTTTTAACGTATCAACAATTTAGACAATGGTTATAAAATAGTGAGATTATAAACAGTAACACTTTACATTTACACATCGAATTGTAAGATAGTTTTGATAGCGTTATAGGCGTATAGCGGAATGCGAGAATACAACATGGCATGGAACACTATATGTAATAATAACGTCTTGATCATGACCCACATAAGAACGTTTTGTTATTATTATTATACAAACCCTTGGTCTTGACGAGTTAGATCGTGTAGCCGATTAGTGGCAGATAGACTTTAGACTAAAGTGTGCCTTTATCCAGATTTTATAGTTGGGCTATTTTGAATAATCAGCGAGGTTGATGTGTACACCGAACCAGCGTACGTAGCACATTACTTACAAGGTATATTAATAATAGTTATATACTTATTATAAACATTATATACATAATCCAATGTTTATAACGATCTAAAAATCTTACCTTAAATCTGCCATGAATCTCGACATATTATAGCTATAGTATAACCGCTTATAATACTGCACTTTTTCGATGACCAACTACGAATCGTTGTGGGTTCCGTATAGTGTATAATTCCTAGTGTATGCACAACACCCAGACAATACCGCGTTATGATTGGCTAAAAAACTTCACACTACAATACCGCGTCATGATTGGCTTAAAGACTTCACAAACGATACGGTATAGGCCATAAGTCTATACGGGATGTTTATATGGAGGCGAGATATTGCTGCTGATACATCATTTTACTCCGACGAATGGCTCCGCTCAAGTAAAGCAAGCCAGTTAACAAGTTGTGGTTTTATCAAGCCGATATACAAGCCTTGTAGCAACTTGTTAAGTGTAGAGAAGTTCTTGGAAGTCTGTTCGAGTAGAACTTTGTCTTTGTTACAAGTTGTCAACAATTCATTACAGACTTTAACACTTTGAACTGAGCCTGAAGACAAGTCTTTAGTATTTTATTCTGGCTAACGCCAGACGATTTTATTCAGCACAGGGAGAGGTTCAGGCCTCAAAGTGTTAATTATAAGGGTTTTATGGTTTAGCCACAGACCAATCACAATCCTTGAATAAGCAGAGCCTATTATGTATAGGTTTAGTACTCCGAAACAGAAAACGTAGGAGTCTAACGTTTCTCTCTGACGAAGCTAAGGGCCTTCGCTCGAAACGTTATTAGCCGCGGCACATCAAAGATAATTTATGCATATACTCGTCCTTTCTCTCAAAGCCAATTAACCTCGCAAACTGGCTAACGCCAGACGATTTTCTTCAGCACAGTGAGAATCATAAGGGTTTTTTAAAAGTAATTTATGGTTTAGCCACAGACCAATCACAATCCTTGAAAAGAAGAGCTTATTATGTATAGATTTAGTTACTTCGAAGTCGGCCTCAACCTGCTTAGTTTATTCATGATACAGACGATATTTGTCATATGATATGATATGTCATGATATAGTAAGTCATTTAATATGCAAGGTAACTAACTAACCTATATATATATATATATATTAACCGCGGCACATCAAAGATAATTTATGAAACCTCGCAAAACTAAAAGACAGTCTGTTAACAGGCTAGATACTAAGGAAGCGAGCCAGCCGCCCAGACTAGTTCTCGCTTTGTGTGACAGAGATCTCCGCGACAAAATTTGTTTTGATCAGCGCTTTTTCTGACAAATTTTCAATTCACGAGTGACGAATTCTGCTTTATTGAGCCAATTCATTCACGTACAGTTCATAAACGATGAGATTCCATGTCTTGTTAGAAATGATAAATTACGTAGTTTAATAATGGCTAGGATGTATAAAACACAAATGACAATCATCTTGGATAAACGGGGCAGCTTGGTCGCCCCTTCTTAAAGCCTGACACCCGCTACATACAAAGCCCTTGTGACCCTCAGTGCTTGTGACCTGTACACGCCACACAGGCTGTAAACAAAAACGTGTTTCTGTTCAGCAAGGGTGGACATAAACAGCGTTTCCACTTTATATATTTATCTATTTTTACTCTCGCTCTTCCTTTTTACACCCCCTCCTTCTTGCTCATCAACGGTATGAATAGCAAATGTCTTTCGCATCTCATTATCAATTTGTTATTGTCATCTGATTGGCTTATTTTTGGTCACATCACAGGTGACCCAACCGCACACAGTTGTTGTACTTGTTATTTATGTATATAAACTTGGAAAATGTTGCCGTATTTTAACTTATAGTTCCGTAAATCATTAAAATAAACTTACTTTTGACAGTTCATCTCTCATGTTGTCTACCTTTAGTGAATTGAAACTTGTGGCGGCAATAGTTTCAAACGGGATGAACTGTCAAAAGTAAGTTTATTTTAATGATTTACGGAACTATAAGTTAAAATACGGCAACATTTTCCAAGTTTATATACATAAATAACAAGTACAACAACTGTAAACCTTATAGTGTGCGGTTGGGTCACTGTGGTCACATGATTACCTTTCGTATATAAGCTCATTGTTTGTTTACACTCTTTACGTTTCTCTCTGACGCCTTCGCTCGAAACGTTAGACTCCTACGTTCTCTGTTTCGGCAGTTATCTAACCTTACTATATTTCGATTGTCGTATAGTCTGTAGATGACTCAAGATTTTGTCAACAACAAGGTAAGCTGAATATGCTCAACATGACGTCTGGATATCGAAAGAGAAATAGAATATTACAATCTGCTTGGTTCTAATAAGTTTCAGTGTACTCTACTCTACAACTAGCTTCTACTTTCTTAGTGGCTTGTGGGGTATTACTGTAGCCTCCTTCATAAACGTCACTAGAGTGAGACTAAGTGAGAACGTATTAATGACACAGCGATACAAAGGAGACTACTGGCACATATACTCGACAATATCCATTCCTTGATCGAACAAGATTCGCGCTTTGAAATAAAAGTAGTGTGCTGCGTAGGCAGTGTTGAAATACAAATCGAAATATACCGCCATTGCAGTTGAGCTTGCAGCTTGCTAAATTAAGACGTTTCATCGTTTGAAACTCTGCGTTCAACGTGACGTTGCTACGGAGCTTTGACAGGGTTTCAATTAGTAATTAATTTGTTATTCGCGATCGTGGCAAGTAAGCAAGGTCGGACGGATATGTAATGTTGGGAAAGCTCTATCATGACCTAAGGAGAAGCATTATTGATATAACTCATATAAGATAGCAAAAAACGGTAGAGAAAGAGCAACGGCGACAGTTATAACAAATTAATCACTAATTGAAACCGTCAAAGCTCCGTAGCAACGTCACGTTGTGCCCTTGGAAACACCACGTTGCGGTCCAATGAAAGCAGAGTTTCAAAGGATGAAACAACATCTTAATTAAGTAACGTTTGAGTAACGCCGAAATGAACGTAGTTTCTAACGTAGACTTGCTCCAAGTCTGCCTCTTGGTTGTTTCGAGACGGGTTTGTTGTGAGATGGGTTTTATTTACAAAATGAAACAACCAAGAGGCAGACTTGGAGCAAGTCGATTTCTAACGTTTCGAAGGCTCTGACGAAGGGCCTTCGTTTGAAACGTTAGAAACTTCGTTCAATAATTTCGACAGTACTTAAACCTTACTATATATTTCGATTGTTGGCTCTACCAACAAGCCTGGTTGGCGGGATGGCTCGTTTTCGTTTTAAACACCTCATAACCCTCTTGTTCAAGCCTGGTTTTCATATGTCGCCGATCATCGGTGATTTGTGATTTAGATGCATGTTAAAACGGGAAGTGCAGCAGCATGTTAAGTAATAAAGAACAATGCAGAAAAGCAGTGCTTTTATTCTTTTACTTAACATGCATCTAAATCATGGGTCGGCGATGATCGGCGACATATGAAAACCAGGCTTAAGACTACGTTGGGAATGTATTAGTTCAATTGAAGATTGCTCACAGCTTGGAGTTTCAAATTAACTATTTGTAATTATCTTGATTGCCTAGAATTCAGTAAGAATGTAATCCCAAGCAACGTCGACTAACTGACGAGATGGCCAACAACTATATCGAGTCAAACTTAGTGGCCAGGCCGTTCCGACGATCTAAAAGACGTGGAATACAACCTGACAAGCTTTGCGTGGGATTGTTTCTTCTTGATCCAGAGAAGAATATTACAAGAATTAACAGAGACATATGTTGTAAGAAGGAAAGTGAAAGATTGAGAAGTCTTGGTTATGGTGCCCCTCCTTCAGGTAATTAATGGACAACACACTGACAGATGAACAGACAGAAAGATATATATATATATATATATATATATATATATATATATACAATACCCTGGTTGCTATGCGTGTTTTCATTGGTTGTTGCCCATGATCTATTAGAGGACAGACACATGGATCACGTCAGATTATGTCAGCTGACTTGCTTTTTTCTTTCTTCATGCACATGTGTGGAAATACGTCACAGGCAATCGTGTTTTGTGTATTGCAAATTGCGTTTTGTTTGACTTTTGTCTGTGACCTGAATGTGTTTGGACGGCGGCTTTAGATCTTAGCACTCACTGCATGTAACAACCTGCGCGTGATTTTGCAGTAGCCCGAGTGAACGCCTGACCAGGCGTCTTGTTAACAAATAGATTCCATTTTGCCGTTGTCTGTTCAGTTTGAGATGCACAGATGACATCACAACGTGGTAAGAACAAAAAAGTGGCTCACGAGACGCAGTCGAGTGGGTCACTGATGTTCTTACCACGTTGTGACATCTTCTGTTCATCTATAACTGAACAGACAACAAAAAAATGGAATCTATTTGTTTTAACAATATAAAAATTACACAATACTTCTTGCTGGATTTTGGGGTACACAGCGTTCATATGTCGAGTCTCTTCGGGTATTAAATATCAACACAGCTAGCGACATTACTGACCAATATCAAACTATGTCTGTGAACACGCAAAACACATCCGAGACGAGAAAGACTTGATCAGACTCTGATCATCAGACAGAAGGAAAGCTAAGAAAGAAAGCATTACTTCCACACATGTACAGCGTTCATATGTCAAGTCTCTTCGGGTATTAAATATCAACACAGCTTCATGTATACGGCGTGTGAGATCGTAAGCGTATATAATATCAAGATACTTGCCAGCGACATTACTGACCAATAACTATGTCTGTGAAAACACAAAACACATCCGAGAGGAGAAAGACTTGATCAGACATCAGGAAAGCAAAGAAAGAAAGCATTTGGCATGCACGCATCAGTTTCGCAAAGTCTTATTATATGTTTGTCTTGATCGAGACGGCGGAATAAGTTAAATGCGCACTTGACTTGAGCCTGCGCTTTCTGATTAGAGTGGCCTGCGGAGTAGGCTAAGAGCGTGACCAGTCAAAAGGAAATTTTGGCATTTGGAAGGAAAAAAAAAAGGAAATAAAATTTGGAAGGAAATTTGGTCATATGGAAGGAAAATGGAAGGAAATTTTGAAATTCGAACTTTTTCAGTAATTAGAAGTTGATGAAACTGCTTATTTTTTACTTTCGGGTTCAAAAACGTGTATAAATTAAAAACACGAGTAGTAATATGATGCGTGGCGTTAAATAGGGTTTTAAGCGGAAGACTGCTACACAAATAGTGCAGGGTCTAGCCTCTTTCGCAGGCTATGCAGGGCCAATGTTTGCAATTTCTATTTTCTAGCGGCATTAACATATAAACCAGGTACATTCCGTGCAAATCTCACGCCGGAGATTGGCGACGAGGCTCAGAGCTTTACGCCAAGACTACCAATTATTTTTTTATCGGACCTTTTGGTACGCCATGCACATTTGAAAATAATAAGTAATAATACGCTAAATAATAAGAAAATAATACGCCAAAAGAGGCAAAGTGCTGGTCACATTTGTTTGCACGCCAAGAAGACTGAACAAGTGCGTATGCCAATATGCCAAGATATCAAATTTTGGCACGCCAAACACGAGGACAAGTCCACGCCGGAGATATCCGGCGTTAGCAAACATGGAATGCACCTTGGCATATAACTCATGCAAAGAATGATTGACTCGAGTCCAGAATCAAACCTCATCAGAAGATGAGGTTGATGATGGGGCTCCAGTTCCACCTCACTTGCAACTGCAAACCGGTACAAAGCGTGCATTGATCATGACATTATGTTTCAAACCTTTATCTGAGAATTATTCTAGTTTAAAAAGGACTAATTTGACTAACTAGTTTGCAAAATTTTTGTAAACTTGAAGCTTCTCTTTATTAGTTATACAGTTTGGGAATGTAATTGCGAATTGTTAGTTGAGTAGAATTTCACATTTAAAAACTGAAAATGGCTGTTGTCTAATTTGTCTTTGCATCCGCGCTTGCCTTCGCTTGCCTTCGCTTGCCTTCGCTTGCCTTCGCTTGCCCAGATACAAAAATAACTCGCTTTCTGGACATCGGAAAGCGTCGGAAATGTTCGGACCACCTTCGAATTTTCTCATTGCGAGCTTTGCGTGCACTCGAAAGCAAACTGGTGAAGTGTACGATACAAATTTTCATCATTAGAAGGATTTATAAGAGATTTTGGAGGGAAAACTGGAAGGAAATTTCAGATTTTGAGAAGGAAATTTTGCCAAAAAGAAGGATAAAAAAAAGGAAATTTTGCTTTAGCCGAGTGGAAGCACTGAGCGTGACACATAAGGAAAAAAACCCGAGCCGAAACCTAGACTCGGCCTACCACAGTAGCCCGAGTAATTATATATATAAATATATATATATATATATATATATATATATATATATATATACTCATTAATAATTCATGCAGAAAACACAAAGAAAATCCATGTTTAATGAGGGTCTATATATGATATAGATTCCTCTTGATTTACATAAACTTTAGCTTTGATCTTCTCGACTTGGACAATGTTTTTTTTTTAGAAAAATTACTACGCCAATTTACAGAATTTGTGTCCGTTCTGTATCGAGCATCACCTCGTGTCTGTATTCCCAGATACAGAACGGACACTCATTCAATTCTATAAATAAATAAATAAATAAATATATATATATATATATATATATATATATATATATATATATATATATATATATATATATATATATATATATATATATATATATATCACAGTATTGAGCACTCTTTTATCTACTACAAACAACGAAATATTATATATATATATATATATATATATATATATATATGTGTGTGTGTGTGTGTGTGTGTGTGTGTGTGTGTGTGTGTGTGTGTGTGTGTGTGTGTGTGTGTGTGTGTGTGTGTGTACAGGTCAGTAGTTTTGATCAGTAGTTTAACTGATTAATTTGTTCCATTGTATCTTTTTAGATTTTCTCAACAAAGACAGCAAAGTCCAATTTCCTTTTTCAATGACAACCGAAGAGTTTAAGGCCAAACTTGTGGAAATCTATCCCAAGCTAAACAATGTTGAATATTTGTTGATGAAAGCAGACAAAAGTAATAAGCTTGAGCGCTTAAATCTTGATACATCTTTTTACAATCCTGAAGAGATTTATTACAGCAACTTGGGTAGAGGAAAACTTTATATTCAATGGGTAAAAGAGGTAATGTTTTAAAAATAAAATTCGACTGGTCAATTTATACGGGTTTTGTCAGCCATTTTGTTTACAACAGCTACAACGAAAGAAAACCGCAGAAATATTATGAATTCAGCAGCCCAAGCACAAAATCACGTATGAGTCGGATGATCATGCACAGTCCAGTTATATATAATAGGTCAGTGATCACTCTTTTTCAGTCATTGATATGGAGCACCCACAGTCCAGTTATATATAGGTCAGTGATCACTCTTTTTCAGTCATTGATATAGAGGACCCACAGTGCAGTTATATATAATAGGTCAGTGATCACTCTCTTTCAGTCATTGATATAGGGCACTCACTTTCCAGTTATATATAATAGGTCAGTGATCACTCTCTTTCAGTCATTGATATAGAGCACCCACAGTCCAGTTATATATAGGTCAGTGATCACTCTCTTTCAGTCATTGATATAGAGCACTCACAGTCCAGTTATATATTGGTCAGTGATCACTCTCTTTCAGTTATTGATATAGAGCACCCACAGCACAGTTATATATAATAGGTCAGTGATCACTCTCTTTCAGTCATTGATATAGGGCACTCACTTTCCAGTTATATATAATAGGTCAGTGATCACTCTCTTTCAGTCATTGATATAGAGCACCCACAGTCCAGTTATATATAGGTCAGTGATCACTCTCTTTCAGTCATTGATATAGA